>JASCZW010009757.1:0-40511 GCA_034211315.2 Aedes japonicus
TCGGTAAGGCTCGGCTACAAAACAACACTATCTTGAAGGTAGCTGGGTTCGATTCCCGGTGTAGTCTCGCAATTTTTCGTAAAGAAAAATTTACCGACTCCCTGGGCATCGGGTTTGATTGTACTTGCCACACAACCCTACTTATTCAAAAATGGTACCTGCCTTCGAATGCTCTAAATTAATAACTGTGCATTTAGAACATTAAATTGAGTGCAAGGAATAAGCTTGAATCGGTAAGAAAGAAGAAGACGGGTAGTATTTGAAGGCTTTTCGAAATTGACTGTAAGTTATCTAAAGCACTGTAAACATGATGAAGAATCGAGTCCAACAAGAGACTTTTGCGGGCTTTGAGTAACCAAATAGCAAATCGATCCCCTATACTTTTACTGCCAAATACTTTGAAGAATATTTGATATCTTGATGAAATTGTTTGACCAATGGCTTTCTGAGCTTGTCGGATTGATGCAGATTTACCGCACAACAATCAAGATTTGATAGAGCCTGTAAAACTTCAAGTTCTATGCCTCAGAATAAAAAGGGTTCCGTTTCAAATCCGCACATACTCAAATTGCTCTAACTTTTGTATTCTTTGGGTAACATCAAATGCAATTTTGCGTAGACATAGTTTACAATGTGTGAGTTGATTTCATCAGGTGGACGAGTACTTTGAGAATAAGCATCTGTCGCATCGTGCCATCGGAAACAAAGTTGGGAATCTCGAATTCCACGGTGCCTATTATTAAAAAATGGTTCGAAGATCATCTGACTGTTGATCGGAAGCAAAGATCCGACAAAAAGCCGTCAGGTCAACGAGAACGATAAAAAAAAGCGTAGTTGGGGCCTTTAAACGGAAACCGTTCGCCTCAGCTCGAGATGCGGCTAAAACGTTGCATGTGAGCAAGACGTTCGTGCAAAATACCAAAACTCGAGCTGGACTACGTACGTTTATGGTTCAGAAGTCCCTAAATAGTGACGAGAAACAGAATACAGTCGCAAACAGCCGTGCCCGTATAGATGACGAGAAATATGTAAAGGCGGATTTCAACCAGATTCCAGGAAACCTGTATATGACTGCGTGTTTCCGGGAATCTCCGGTCGAAGTTCGCCAAAAACTTCTTAATTTGGCAAGCGGTTTGTACTTGCGCGAAGCGGAGTACACCTTTCATTACCGCAAGCACCATGAATGGACAAGTGTATTGGGAAAAATGTCTCCAAAAGCGACTTCCCCCTCTCCTGAAGGCTCACGACGATCCGACAATTTTCTGGCCGGATTTGGCTTCATGACACTACATGAATGACGAAGGCGAATGAATTCGATTTCGTGCCGGGAGTCAAGATTTGCTGAAGTTCTCTGCAGAACTTCCCTGAAGTTCCATAAAGTTCTCTGCAAAATTTCGCTGATTTGTTCTGAATAATATCCCTGAAGTTCTCTGCGAAACTTCCCTAAAGTGCTCTGCAAAACTTCCCTGAAATTCTACGAAGAACTTCCCTGGAGTTCTCTGCAGAACTTTCATAAAGTTCTCTACCGAACTTTCATAAAGTTCTCTACCCAACTTCGCTGGAATTCTCTGCAGAATCTTGCTGAATTTTACTGAAGTTTTCGGAAGAATTTTCCTGAAGTTCTATGACGAACTACCCTGAAATTCTCTGCTAAACTTCCCTTAAGTTCTTTGCAGAACTTCGCTGAATTTCTCTGAAGTACTTCCGTGAAGCTCTCCGAAGAACTTTCCTGAAGTTATGTGCAGAATTTCCATTAAGTTCTATGATAAACTTCTCTGAAATGTTCTCTGAGATACTGCCCTGAAGTTCTTGTCAGAACTTCCCCGAAGTTTTTTTGCGGAACTTTCCAGGAGATCTAGGCAAAACATCCCTGTAGTTCCCTGAAAGACTTTCCTGAAGTTCTCTACGGGTCTTCCCTGAAGTTCTCTGCACAGTCTATGAAGTTCTCTGAAAAACGTCCCTAAAGTTCTTTGCGAAACTTACCGAATGTTCTCTGCAGAACTTCTCTGAAGCTCTCTGGAGAATTTCCATATAGTTCTTCGAAAAACTTCCCTGATGTTCTCTGAATAATTTTCCTGAAGTTATCTGAAAAACTTCTTTGGAGTTCTCTGAAGTTTTTTTGAAGTTTTCTCAAGATTTTCATGAAGTTCTCTGAAGAACTTCCCTGAAGTTCTCTGAAAAACTTCCTTGAAGTTCTCTGAAGAACTTCCCTGAAGTTCTCTGAAGAACTTCCCTAAAGTTCTCTGAAGAGCTTTCATAAAGTTCTCCGATGAATTTCTCTAATGTTCTCTGAAGAGCTTCTCTGAAGTTCTCTGAAGAACTTTCCAGGATTTCGCTGCCAAACATCCCAGTAGCTTTATCAAAGACTTTCCTGAAGTTCTCTGATGAGTTTTTCTTATGTTCTATGAAGATCTTCCATGGAATTTTTTGAAAACCTTTAAATTCTTTGAGGAATTTTCCCTGAAGTTCTCAGAAATACTCCCCTGAAGTTCTCTGAAGAATTTCCTTGTAGTTCTCTACAGAACTTCCCTAACATTTTCTGCAGAACTCCCCTGAAGTTCTCTGCAAAACTTCCTTGAAGATCTCTGCAGAATTTTCCTAAAATTCTCTGCAGAATTTCCCTGAAATTCTCCGCAGAACTTCCCTGAAGTTCTCTGAAGTACTTACCTGAAGTTTTTTGAAAAACTTCCCTGATGTTCTCCATAAAGCTGCCCTGAAGATCTCTAAAAAAATCGTTTGAAGTTATTGACAGAAATTCCCGGAAGTTCTCTGAAGAACTTCCCAGAAGTTCTCTGCAGAACTTCGCAGAAGTTCTTTGCAGAACTTCCCTGAAGAGCTTTTATCAAGTTCTCTGAAGATTTTTAACTAATTCCCTGAAGTTCTCTGTAGAACTTACCTGAAGAACTTTCATGAAGTTCTCTGAAGAACTTCCATGAAGTTCTCTGACGATATTCCCTAAGTTTTCTATAGAAGTGCTCTGGAGAACTTCCCTGAAGTTCTTAAAGGACTTATCCGAAGTTTTGTGAAGAACTTATTTGAAGTAGTAACCCGACGTTGTCAGAAGAACGTAGCATAAATACCAATTTTGGTATAATCAGCCTCTTATGTGTACTAGCGATAAACATCCATTATCAAGTTCACAGGTAGACCAGTGCCACGCAGTGAAATAATTCTGAATTATGAAATCGACCGCTCGGAAGACCATGAATACTCGAAATAAAATTCTGAAAACATGATCTAGAAATCAAAATACAAATATTACAAAAAGGTCCAAAGAACCCTGGCACCACGTAGCGGACGAGTTTTGATCTAATTTGTACACTATTCGATGAGCTCTGAACGCTCGAATATCTCTTTTGAAGATGCCATCTTGCTGTATCTCAATAATCTCGAGCTCCAGATTATACAGTATGTTTACAAACACACTAGCGCCACGGAGTGAGATAATTCTGAGCTGTTGAGTCAAGCATCTGGAAGCTGACAATTTCACAACTGACTGTCCTGAAAACAGTAAATTTATACACGATCTATATGAGTACAGGTAATACTCAAAGTTCACATATACGCTAGTGCCACGCAGCGGACGAGTTTTGAACAAATGTTAACACCATCCGAAATACCTCATTCAAACATACATCTTTGTCGAAGACGCCAACTTGCTATATGTCAAGGATCTTAAGATTCAAGTTATAAAGCAGTTTACATGCACACTGCGCCGCGTAGTGAGATAATTCTGTACTTTTAAGTTTACCATACTGAAGGCCTGGTCTACTGAACAACTTTGCTGAAGAAAATTAACTTTCTTATATTCGAAGATACGAGATATTTTCTGATGAAACAACAAAGGTCATTGTCCATACATCATTTGCGACCACTATCAAGGGAATCCGCGAATTTCGGGGAATTTGCTGTACTTTGCTGTTTTTTAACAAAATATGCTGCCTTTAAACAGTTCTAACTTTTTCTGGTTAAGTCGGATCGATACACTTTATTCTACAAAGCTGTTTATTCGAGTCTGAGAAATTTCAAAAAAAATGCTTCTGGAGCATTTATATTTAAGCTGAGGCAGCTATTTGAGTGATTCTCAAAATATATCAAAATTACAATTTCTGATGCCAATTTGTGAAAAAAAATGCAAATCGCATGAGGTAAAATTACGATTTTCGAAGGGTTTGGAACCCAACCTGACGGAAACTGGTATGGAGCACTGGGTCTAAAAATCTCTGTCGACCACTGTGATCTTAAATAAGTATAATTTGCAAATCTTAAAATCTGAAAATGGTTATCAAATACAAGGTTCTTAAACTCCTGAGATAAGTTTTCAGCTTCAGTCCTCGATGCTTTCCAAAACCGTATAACTTCGTTTGAAACGACAGATTTCATTCACAACAGTAGTAACTTCTATTGTTCTAGAATCAATAGAAAGACAACTTTGCCGAACAATTTGAAATAAAAAAATACAGCAAAATAACTGATTGCTATAGGGACACTCTAAGCTACGTAGAAACAAATGCTCTAATTCGGTAGTTTCAAAATGTACAGAAAAAAATATCTAATCAAAGTTGGTCGAAATTATTAAATCTACAACTTATCCGAAGAATGTATGGCTGCATGTCTGCAAATAAAAAAAAAAGATTTCCGATATCTTTGAAAATAAGGACCACCCTAATTTTCATTCACACAAGAAGCTCCTTGATACTAGAAAGAACTCCTAGAAGAAATTTTCTAGAAAATTCAAACTAGCTGAATATGTATCTTTCCATAAACGCATTCTGGACCACTGTGCCTTAACGAGATATAAATTTCAGGATGAATGTCCTCTCAGAAGGTGATACGGAATGGTAAACAATGAGTATTTTATGAAACTTTAATTGTCAATGAACAGATTTTAAGATTTTCTGATTCTCACATACACAGGCTCTTAGATTTTTTGATTAAGAATTGTAGGGAATTCTGGGAAGCTAAAAGTATTGTTTCCAAAACTGATATCCTTGAATCTGAAAATTCGCATTGAAATTCAAAGAAGAAGATTTCCTGTTCCTCAAACTATCAAGTTTGTGGAAGAATTTGTAAATTCAGACAATTTAATTTTAAGAATATTATATTCCCAGTTTCTCTTAATTCATCTTCTTAAAAATTTAACAAAAATCTGCAATTCTGAGAATCCTAGAATACTAGAATTTGATAATTTCCAAAGATCAGATTTTCAGATTCGCAGAGGCTAAGATTAGCAGCATTATTCAGAGAATCAAAGAATCCAAGAATCTTAAAGTTTATGAAACTGTCAATCTGATAATTATCTTCCCGTGATAAAAAAAGACTCTCGAAATTTTATATTGGGGATGTTTTTTATTATCGTTCAAGTTTGAGCCGAAACAGGTCACAGATATTTCATAAAACTTCAGTGCACGCTCAGAGTTCATGGATATATGAACAAATAACAAGTCATTAGAAAATTCAGGGTTGCACAGTATTGTCCTGTAATAATGTTCCATACGCTGAAGCAGTTGATGAAAATTCAGAACGAAATATTTTCTTTTAAATTAGGCGATGTCTATATGTTTAAATTAGGCTTCATCAGAAGGCGATGCCTTTTTTATTTTTATTTTGAGTAATGCGCGGGCTCATCACTTATTTAGCAAAATTTTTCATGACTCAGAAAATGGTTTTACCGGCTTTTCAAGCAATTTTCCTTCACTGAGGAAAACCAGTTTTTTTTAAATTATAGTTTTTTCCAAATTCTTGAGAAATAGTTTGGAGAAAAAAAATTGTTCTACGATGAACCGTTCTTGAGCTATGAATTTTCGAAGTTAGTGATATTCGGGAAAACTGAAAACTGGCAACGCTTATTTTTTTAATATTGTTTTTTGTTCATGTATTCCATATCTGCTGATAATTCATAAAATCTGAACCTCGAAATTGTACGTTTGAAAAAATCTCATCAAATTATGAGATTCATTAAATTCAGAAATCTTAAGTTCCAATTGAATAAACTTAATCTTTAATAAAGTCTTTTAATCATAGAATTCTGTGAATTATCAGATCCGCGATCCCTAATTACAAAAACGTGGCTAGCTTTTATTCCAGTAAAAGGATATTTATAATGAAGAGTAATTTACTCAATCTCTTAATTTTCCCCTACACCGAAATGCATTTTAGGTTGCCTCAAATCAAACTGAGAATACATTTCCTACTGAAAACCTCCCGTCAATCCCTTACACTCTACCAACCATCAAACGAATTCGGTTGACATTAATAGGAACCCGAGCTTCGCAAACAATTATCCCTCGGACATACATTGCTCCCAGGCCGGCTGTTCGTCCATCTGCCAGTCAGTTAGGAAACTCATCCTGGCTCACTCGCACTGAGGTCGTTCCGGAAACGAAACGAAAGGTTGCCATTAATGTTCATTAAAGTCAATTTTTTTTCCACCCGGAAAAGTGTATTTTGTGTCCTTGTTTCCTGGCTGGAATGACTGAAGTCGGACGACGCAAAAGGTAAATACGCCGACCCGCTGTCCGTACCAGAGCAAACTGGTGGAATGTACTTTAACGACAATCATTCGAGGAATAAATGATTCCACTAGGTTTTTTTTTTCGTTTTCGGTGAAACGACCCACCTCGCGTAGTAACAAAGTTCTGCAGCACACGGTTATCAATCATTTATTGCATGCATTAGGAAGAGGCTTTGAATGGGGAAATAAATCCCTTTTTGATTGACATCTCCGACGAGCAGAAAGCTCTCAAGAGAATGCTGCGGCTGGTAGAATCTCCTTTTGTCGTAAGCCCGCAACCCAATTCCGGGATTTGTTGATATTGAATAATTATTTTCCCTCGTCAGAACGATGACAACAGCGACAGCGACCCGGCAAAATGGGAGGTTTGCGTTGGCTTGTTGAAATTCATATTAGCCCACATCGTACACGCGAACCCTTGTAAATCGATCCCTCGTCGACGGCAGGAATATTACCTTCTGCGTGACTCTGAATGGAAATTTATTATTCATATCCGCATGATTTTGTAATTGTTGAGCTAACGGTTGTTTCTCGTCTGTCTACTTTACTCCACAGCAGCAAGGCCAACCTCCACCAGCATTGCTAAGAACCAGTCAGCAAATCGTAACGAGACGAGCTAGCAATCGACGTAGAATCAAAAACAGTAGAACCGCCGGCCGGAGTTGCCGAACCGAAGTCGTCTCAACGGGACGAGTCGGTGGCCGCCACCAATGGAACGGCCCTTACGACGGCCAGAACCGGTGTAGCCTCATCGTTGAGGGAGGAGCATCGCCGTCGTCATCGTTATCGTCGTCGTCGTCCCAACCGTCGTTGCGGTCCGGGAGCCGACTAAGGGGAATAGCGATTCGCACTGTTCCTCTCGGCACTATGCACCGCCTGCGCAACACCTTCACTAGGTCACGGACCCCACTGGTGCGGAGATGAAAACACAAAGCAGTCTTGAAGTTCCCAAACAGGTAATTTTTCTTCTTCTTAAATTCCTATCCGTTGAAAGACTACAGTTGTGTGCCCCCTAACAATTCAGGTTCGCTCAGCATCGTTTGACGAGATCCAGCTGGAAGCCCAGCGTGCCAATCAGTTCCTCAAGGTACATCAGACATCGTCGACGGACGACCCGTCGTCGGGTGGTTCCCTTCTGCAGGTCCCGCAAGTGACTGGTCGTTCGAGAAGTTTTGATCTTGCTGGCGGCAGCGAAGACTCTCAAGCGGCTGTCGCAGCCGCTTTCCTAGACGTGCCAAAGCGCTTCCAACGGCGCAAGTCCAGCTCTAAAACCCTCCGCCTTGTATCCACTGCCTGTACCTGGAAGAATATCGTGCTTACCGGGGTTGATCAACGCCAGTACTACGATAATACCGAATATCAAACGCTCAGCTACAGTTCGTCGTCTTCCAGCAGCGAAGAAGAGGAAACAGACGACGACGAAGAGGAGGACGAAAACGACGACGAAGACGAAGACGATCGTGACTACAGGTTCCAATACGACGTAAAATGCAACACCCTGCTGCCACCACCCATTGTGTCCCCATGTGGGATCACCTTCACCTTATCACCAACCAACGGAGATGACCCCGATGGCTTCGGAGGCATGCTGGCACCGGACGGTCCCGTCCTGCCGCCGCCTCCGATGTTTGGAAACGACTTCCCGCCTCTTCCACCTCTTCCGATCGGTTCACCACCGATCACTCCGCTTGGACCCGTATTTCCTCCGTCCCCGACGATCGAAGTGCCTCCTTGTTCCCCGGCTGTGGACGAACCTAGTGGCAGCTTTCCTACGCGAACTCGGCGACGATCCATCTCACGTCAGGAAGCGATCTTTGTCGAACCTACCGGTAACTCGCTGGAGAACGTCTCCTGCACCGAATATCCTCAAGAACAACAACAACAGCACCAAGACATTATCAACATCATCGTTCCCATCGGGGACGATGATTACAGCAACGACTTCTCCGGTGGTCGCATAGATGACCACAACGAACTACCACCGGACTACAACAACGACAATCAACTGCAACAATCGGTGGTGGTGGCGCTGGCGCCATCACCATCCGCGACCAGTACTGCGGCAGCGGACTTCGTGCGGGACATCTACCTTCAGGTACCGGACCTGAAGCGAGACCGTGCGGCGTCGGTGGACTCCTGCTTCACCAAGGTGACCGGAGCCAAGACCGAAGAGCTGAAGCCCCCGGAAGGCGAGTTGACGTTACTAGCTGTGCCGGGCAGCGGAGCCATTCGGTCCCGCTCGGTCGACATTGTGCTGCCGACCGAAGACCAGGCACGGTATAAGGCACTCGCTTTGGCCGGCACGGCAGCCACCGGACCGATGGTCGGTCTTGGTGCGAAGGGGTAAGATTGTGCTGAATTGTTTTGATCAATTGTTTTGTGCAGTTCCTTGCAGATTAGCGATGATTTGTGGATATCTGTTACTTAAGGGCAGTTGTAATTCTGATGGAAAATTCGGCTGCTGGCAGTTTCTATCGGGTGAAGAAATCTATTGAGGGTTATTCCGAGAGTCGAAGTGACTTTTGTCGGTTGGTGAAGTGGGAAAAATCGACTGCAGTGACGAATCTCTTCCGGGTAAATCAAATGGAGAGTCACGTCACTTAAACTGACTTTACTCTCTTCACCAAGTGACAAACGTCAGTTCAAGTGTCGCAATAACCCTCATTGTTTGTCAGAAGTAATTGTTCTCTTCGATCAGTAAGCTAATTTTTGAAGTTTCTGAAGCTTCGTCTTTTTCCGGGCTAGTCAGTTCATTATCTTCGTCTCTAAATGACAAATAACCTTATTTTGAGTAGTCAGAAAAATCCGTCAAATTAGTTTAAAATCTTCTAATCAAGCACAAGCATGAAACTTCATCAAAGCATTCAGAACTTTAGCCACGGCCGTCCTTCTGGAGCCTCTGCCATCGCATAGTGGGCAAGAACTGATGAAAACTAAGGAAAAAATCTGTAACTTTTGTGGCATTTAAGCGCGGCTTGTAAACAAGGCCATTTCCGCTTGAAAATTGTCTGCAATGGAACTTGGATTCCCGCACGACCGCACGGATATGGTTGTGGAGTTAAAGAGCTAATTTTACCCTACTTCCCCTTATATTCTTGAATTAATTATAGACATCTTTGCACGGAGACACTCTAGATAAACAAAAGAGTGCTAATCCCGTGTGAAATTTCCTGGAAAATTTAATAGAAGCTGTTTCAACTACCGCACGGCTCTGTGAACGAAGATATGGCTGGTTTTACCCCACTTCCCCTTGTATTCTTGAATAGTTTATAGATATCTTTGCTCGGAGTGGCTCAAGATCAACCAAATGAGGCTTATTCTATGTATAATTTCTTGAAGAATCGAATAGAAGTTGTTTCATCTACGGCGCGACTCTGTGAACGAGGATATAGTTGATTTTACCCCAGTGCCCCTTATATTATTGAACAATTCATGGATATCTTTGTTCGGAGTCGCCCAAGATCAACAAAATAGGACTAGTCCAATATGAAATTTCCTGGAGAATCGAATAGAGGTGGTTTCATATACCGCACGGCTCTGTGAACGAAGATATGGCTGATTTTACCCCACTTCCCTTTTATTTTAAATAATTTAAAGATATCTTTGCACGGGAAGGCTCATGATCAATAAAATAGTGCTAATCCCGTGTGAAATTTCCTGGAAAATCGAATAGAAGCTGATTCAACTACCGCACGACTCTGTGAACGAAGATATGGCTGGTTTTACCCCACTTTTCCATGTATTCTTGAATAGTTTATAGATGTCTTTGCTAGGAGTGGCTCAACATTAACCAAATAACGCGGAAATGGCTTTGTCTACAAGCCGCGCTTAAAAGCGGTTACAGATTTTGTCCTTGGTTTTCATCAGTTCTTGCCCACTGTGAATCGGCTTACATATTTTCTTGTAATCATTCTAGAATGCTTTGAATGTCTCCTGAATCATGAATTGTTCCGATTCTTGGTCGCAATTCTCTGGATGCTCCTCTTAAACTTCCTGGAACGTTTGTTGAAGTTATCTCGTTTAAAGTCAAACTGATCGGTCTAAATTGCCCTGAAGTTTATTTTTGCTATTTTGTAGACGTCAAATAAAAATGAAATGCGGAAGTCATTTAATCCCTTTTCTGTAACATTTTCTCGGACCTGGTTCAAGAAAAATAATCTCGTCTGTAATAAAAATTTCTGCAATCCGTTTTTGGCCATTGTTGCATTGTTTTGTATCAACGTGTGTTCTATTCAGTGTTATTTCAGAATCCCACCTTTGTAACAATCTCCTCGTAAAGAAAATAATTATTCGTGTTTCATCCAGGGTTGCCACATGCACCGATTTTTCATCACCTTTCATAGGTTATAAAGCTACTGTTACGACTGTAGACCCTAACTTCTGAACTCAAGGGCAGTTTTGGTGACATCCCAAGATATCTAATTATATATGTTTACGTTCCAATAGACTCACTTAATTTGGTAAAATAAATATTGTCACTTCATTTAGTCCAGAAAGCTACAGTTACAGCTGTAGATTTTAAGTTTTGAGCTTCAAGATAGTTTGGATAACTTAGAACATCCGAAGATTATCTCATGATGTCTGTTGTTTGTTGTTCTTCCAAGATATTCAACAAATATTTTTCAATACACATCGTAGGTTTGTATACCCTAAAAATCTCTGTTTACAACTGTAGGTTCATTGATAAGATCTCAAGGATAGCTTGGATGAGCTAGAACATGTCAAATTGCTTTATAATGTTTGTTGACTTTTAATAATATTGATTAAATACGTTTGATTATTTATTGTATCTTTGTATTACCTAATAATACTGTTACAACTGTATATCTTCTGTATAAGTTCTGAATGCCTGGATAGTTTGGATTATCAAGACCATCTCAAGGTTATGTTCTTATGTATTTTTACGTTCCAAAATATTCACTAAATATGATAGAATACGTGATGAAACCTGGCATAACCCAACAATGTTGTTGCTACCGTAGCTTTCTAGTTTTAAACTCCAGGACACTTTGTATTACCTAGAGGATTGAAAAGTTATAAAATAATGACTGTTGACCTTTCAAAAGATGCATTGATTATGTTTGAATACATACAGTCATCTTATATAGCCCAAAAACCTACTGTTACAAGTGTAGATCTTATATTCCAAACTCCCGGATAGTTTGGATTACCTAGATCATCCCAGTTCAGCTCATAATGGTATTTTTAACGTTTGAAAATATTCACTGAATATGGTCGAACACATAGTGTAACTTTGCTTAGGCCAAAAATCTGTGGTTACTACTGTAGATCTTAGGTTATGAACTCAAGGAAAGTTTGGGTGACCTAAAAAATTATAAAACTATCAAATAATAATATTTGGCCATCCAAAAGGTTCATTCAATATGTTTGAACACGTATCAAAATCTTATATAGCCCTAAAAGTTACTGTTACAACTGCTGATCTGACGTTCTAAACTTTAGTACATATTGGATAATCAAGAACATTGCAAAAAGATATTTTAATATTTAACGTTTATCAACGAGAATTTCTTGAAACGTATGCATATGCACTATATTCTAGAACAACGCCAATGGTGTAAAGCGTAAGGAATTTATTTTTTCTTCCCGAATTTCTTCATATTCATAATGTTCTAGGTCGTCAACGAAGCCGTACACTTATTTGTTTTTTATTATTTTTCTCTAAAGAATTGATGGAGAACAAATTTGCCCAAGACAGTGTAGATTTTTATTCAGCCTGTGATTTTATCAGCCATGTTCTTTTTGGAGTCATATATGATCTCTTTGGCCTGAACGAGTTTAAATACTTTTTAAGACCAGGCTTAACATTTATGATTTTTTCAATAGTATGTGGCCTGAAATCAAGAATGTTTTCTTTGGAAACTGATGCGTAGAAATATTTCCAATCGACTGGTGCAAAATGTTTGAATATCTTTTAAACGAGTGAGATCTTAACGCTCAAAATCTGACCACTTTTCGTGACGGTCGCAATGCGATTTTAAAACAAATTTTACCCCAGTATAAAAAAAAACAAAGACGTAGTCCTACGTCAAAATGAGGACATTTTAGGATCCAACTTTTTACCAGTTCTACTTCTAGGGTGCGATTTAAGGCCCAATAAGGTAAAAAAAGCAATTGACACGGACACAGTGATATATGACTGTCTCAACGTCAGTTTGCGTGTGTGTGACCCCAAATGTTTTCTCCATAATTTTTTAAGAAAATTTTCTAAAATTTCTCATGAAAGGTTCTCGGACATTCCTTCAGATATTTCTTCTGGCATTTATATAGGTATTCTTCAGGAGTTTGTGCGCGGTCCTCCAGGGATTCTTTCAGGAGTTTCTCCTGGCATTGCATAGGCAGTTTTTCTAAACTTTCTCAAGCTGATTTTTTTGGAGGAATCCCTGAGTTTGTGAATTTTGTGATTTTAGAGGAATTGCTGGAGGACTCGTGAAAGAAATACACAAAAACTATAAGGTAATTCTTGACGTATTTCTTGGAGAAAATCCAGATTTGTTGGGAAAGAAGAATTTTTTGCATGTATTCATTTCATAATTTCATATATTTAGTTCTTTACTTTGAAAATTTCCCAAGTGGTTTTTGTAATATTATTTTTTAAATTTTGTTTACGATGTCTGCAAGGATTCTTACATACACTTCAATAATTTCTTCAAGTAGTCCGCTGGAGAAGCGTTTTTCTTTCAAAGTTCCGCCAGAAATTGCCCCACAAGTTTCCTGCAGGGATTTGTACAAAAATACTGTTCTTCAATTTCAATTTCGAGAAGTAAGAATAATGTTCTCGATTTGCAATAACCTAAAGTCTCTCTTGTAAAATCTCGCAAATATTTGTAAAGATGATTACCTAAAATGTCTATTTCTACACCGAGTTGCAACAGATCATTAAACGCTTTGGTCTGAACGATATTGCGTAATGTATTGAGCGTTGACCCCAAGAACCTGCACGCTTTGAAGGAGTTCAACTCGAACATTGAAAGTGATGAGGGACAGGGTCATCAAAAATGATTTTCGTGAGCTGAGGACGGCAATCATCTACAAGGATATCGAGGTGGAAGAATCTGATGACTTGGAAACATGTTGAAAAAACATAGATTAACAGTGATTACAGACAAGTTAGTCGTTTAGTAGAAATCCTCTTTCATATATTCTGCACCATTTTGACAGTTTACTAACATGGATCTTCCGTCCATGTCAGTCAAAATAGTGAAGAATATATGAAATTTGTTTTCAACTGAACGAAATAATTTCTCAATTAAAGCAATCTTTGGAACCAATTCCGAACGATTTCGACACTGCAATTAGTATCACTAACGAATCCAATCGTATTTAGCCAAAAACAACAAAATGGTCAAAAATGGTTGCAGCAACTCAACTGTGACGTACTCGAGTAACAAAGCAGTCATTTTAATTGGTTTGTAACAAGTGCGCAACTACGGTATCTGCAATAAATTTTCCTAATCTACCCGAATTACAACTGCCCTCTGCCCTCTGTACAGAATACTAATTGTTAATTTACTCTTTACAAAAAAGTGTTGTAAGCCTTGATTTTAGATTACAATATTATTTCAACCCTGCTCTTACTAACAAAAATAAAACGCATCATTTTAACGTTTTTTTTTCTTAATTCCAGATCAGACCATTCAGCCTTAACTTCTTCGGTTTGCATGTTCTCGTTTTGATTTTCAATTGAATCAATCCTACTGTATCATTTTCGGTGTTTTATCACAAACCGTAAACTTTTGTTATTCTCTTTCCAGCTTCTACCTCACTGGAGCAATCATGATCCAAGTTTTTTTTGTTTTCAAATTTGCATTGTCCTAAATTTCCCTGCGAACACAAGTGACATCTCTCACTAATATGTTTTCTCACTCTTTTTCTTCTTCCCACATTACGCCCATGCTTTCCATCCGGGACACACACACATTCAACAACCGTCGGTGCCACGCTTCAGGTAAGTGTATTTTCGAGACCAACTTTTGCGCTCCAATAAAAGTACCGCAAACCGAACGAGCGAACGAGCGAGCGTAAGTTTTGGCTGTTCATTTCCAGCGATTACCATAATCCGTTGGCATGTAGAACATGCCAGAAATCCCTTTTCTTCGTCCATGTCGCACTGTGAACCACTCTCGCCCCTAGTTTTATAACCGAAAGCTTTTAGGGCGGTCGGTTTCTTGTGATTTCCGGCTTGGTGAGGAAGGGTTGAGGGCGGAAGGAGAAGGTTGACCTATCAGCAGTGTCGTCGTCATTCTCATTGTCGTTATCGCATCATTATCTGCTCACTTTTCATCGATGTCGGATGTCGGCTGACGGGAGACGGAGATGGCTTGCGGTCTAGGTAAGGAACTGATGCCGATGAAGCAAATTAGGATGGCACTTTAAGTGTGTGGGGGGAGCTACTCCATCCGACCTTGATTTTGATTTTATTTACATCACTTTTGCTGTGATTGTACACAGTGCGAAGAAATTATGTGATTTTCAGCGATATCTACACACTTGGAAAAAATCACGTAAATATAAGTCTGGTTGAATTCACATGAATGAAGTGAACGAACCAGTAGACATAAATTTACGTCTGTTTTTGAAATTACACGACCGTAAAAATAATTTGCGTATCATGACAAAAAAGTAAGTCATAAAATTTAAACATAAATGTAGTCTTAGTGTTAATTATTTTTATAGTTATCGATCAAATTTTAATATTTGATAATTGATGTAGAATGAAATATTCGCTCATCACCGTGAGGCCCCAAAAGTGGACAGTAATGTTTGCTAGAATGAAAGATATGAAAAGAATGTTTTGATAGTTCCGTCAGTGTACGGGAGGTTGTGAAAATTGAATATTAGTGTTGAAATTGAGCGAAGAGCTTGAATGTAGTAGTACTTGAACCAAGGACGCATTATTTGCCTCACATCTCCCTTGCGGGGTAGGTCAAGGCACGGACAAATCCGCTATCTTGACAGGCAAACAATGCGCACCTGATCGTGCACATGTACTACAATGGCTTCTGATGGTTCTAGCGGTTGTTTATACACACTCTGTTTTGTTTCATATATAGGAAAGAAACTCTCTCCTTTTGGGTTTAAGTTTTATACACATTGGGGATGTGAGGCAAAGAATGCGTCCTTGGTTCGATCCCTGCGCCCAAGCCTTTCACTCAATTCCTAATACCTCTGTTCAATTTTCATAACCTGCCGTACACTGACGAAACTATCAACATATCTTTCATTCTAGCAAACATTAATGTCCGCTCAAGGGGCCTCATGGTGGCTCAACCCTGATGAAAAGCAAGCTTTACACCATTTTTTCCAATATATTATTTTTTCTTGTATCAAAATGGAAGACGAGCAATTTACCCGCAATAAACGAAAAGGAACGCCGTTGTTAAACATTTCCGGACAAAGAAGGTGTTCTAGTTTCCGAAGAAGTATTTGATTTGACAGGTCGTATGTAGTTGTGGTCGAAAATCTGAAAGTTTCGTCTCTACAGGCAGTTTCACTGAGAATGTGTACGAGAAAGAATGTCTGCGAATGCGGTTGTTACCGTTTATAAGAATCCACAACTCTCCAGCTTTGTTTTGGCCTGATTTGACCTCTTGTCATTAAGTGAAATTCGTCCTGGAATGGTATATGATACAAGGGGTCAAAAACGGTCTATCCACCAAACTGTCCAGAACATCGTCCAATAGAGGAGTACTGGGCTCTAGTTAAGCGAAAACGCTTCGAAATTTAAAAGAGAGCAAATGGTACCGATGATTTCAAGAGAAGATGCAGAATCGTCACGGCGGGCGTATCTAAGGATACCGAACATAACCTAATGGCGAATGTAGCACAAAAAGTTCGAGAACTTTACAGAAAGAAGGATTTACATCTTAATCAACTATTTCTAATGTGGATATAACTCTATTATTGTGAAATAAACAATCGGGTTTGAATCCTAGAGGGATTGAGCTGTTTAGTGGAATACTTGTAACTAAATTAGAAGAAAATTTAGAATTTCCCATTTAATTCCAACTACCATTGCTTATCTTGACAGATACGCGTATTTCGTCTACAATGTGCAGACTTTGTCAGTGTCTCGTACTAATAAGTAATTGTGCCCAAGCAGATAAACCAACGTAAAACCCGCGAGATATAAGAATCTCCTTCCCACGATACGATCCAACAAATCGGATAACCCAATTCGCAATACTTCATAACCATTATTAAGTACAGGATGGTTTGTTAAGAAGGGTGCGTCTCTCTAACTAAAATTCTTTGAGTAGAATTCATAGCACCATAATCGAATCGGCTGATACTGTTCATTCCCTCCTAGATAACTCTGGCTCTCTTCAAATGTCGAATTCATTCCTAGACTCTGGCTGTCACACCACTCCATCTTCAATTTTTATTGAAATCCACTTTTTAGATTCTGAAACTTGGATTCTCTGTTTGACCCCTTATGTCAAAACCCTATATGAAATAGTATATAATATGAAGTAGATAACTTAAATAAAAGTGGAACACCAATGAGTCAATTAACGAAATTCGAGGCCGTTACAACAAGATTGACCAATTGGTCAAAAATACGAGCAAATAAACAAGATAATACTCCGATAAATAGGAAGAAGAGACCGGCCTTTATCAATAAACTGTAAGCAACGGAGAGTTGGCATTCCTACTCTCCCCATTCAATTCGCTTCAATCGGGTGCCCCAATGGTCCCTCCCATATCCCAATTATATGAATTGATACGTAAGAAAATTACATAGATATTTCTATGTACAGAATATATCTGTCATCCACTGGTTTGTCACTGAATAGAAGATTTTGGTATGTATTAAGATCGAACTGAAAGAACACGGAATGCTGAAAAACAGATTAGACCATACAAATTATATAACTGTAAACTCTAGACAAAATAGTCAATAGGTCGAAAGTAACATTTGTAAACAATGACCTCTTGCGTATTTTTCAGGGATGTGCTTGCTCCCACAACCAAAATAGCACCAGAAACAGATAGAAGGAGTTATTATCTTCCCATCAGTAGTAGATATAGATGTAAGCAATCTGGCATTTCCAGGAAATTTACGTTTTAAGTCATTGTTTACAATTGTTCCTTTCGACCTTTTGACGATTTTGTCTAGAACTGGTGTAGAATGGAGAGCTTAAATGTAAATCCTTCTAAAACTGTTATAGTACCTTTTGCCAAAAGGAGAAAGCTTAACTTCAAACAGCCCACTCTCAATGGAGTTGAAGTTCAGTTTGCGGAAGAAGTTGAATACCTTGGTGTTACTTCGGATATAAAACTGAATTGGAACTCCCATCTTAACAAGGTTATCACTAAGGCTACAAATGCCCTATGGGTAAAACATGGGGACTTCGATCAAAAACTGTCGATTGGATTTATTCTGTAATAGTTCGTCCGAAAATAACACAAACTTCGCTTATTTGGTGGCCTAAACTTAATGAGGTAACCACCCAAGTGAAGCTTGGTAAACTACAGAGGCTTGCCTGTGTCAATCAATCACTGGGGCAATTAAAGTACACCATCTGACAACAATATTTTAGATGGTAATCTGGTAGAACATTTAAAGATCCTTAAGTATTTTAAGTTAAAATCAGATGTTAAAAAAATAGAAGACTGGATGACAACGAAGACAAACTACGACGTTCCCTTCAAAGTGGTTAAATCAAGCCGCTATGTATGGGAGTCTGGTGGGCCGAGTTTGCGTTCAGGTTCCAATGTGTTTTACACGGATGAGTCAAAAATGGGATAAAATACTGGGCCCTGGAATCATGAAAGCTATACCAATAGAACATAGTCCAACGGTATTTCAAGCAGCAATTCATGCCATTATTGAATGTGTGAATAATTGTTTAACGAGGAAATACAGATTAGCTTCTGTGGGAATGCATTCTTTCTTAAAGACAATTGGCCAGTAGGAACGAAGTGACTTTATACTGGGGTGCCCGGCAATTGTGGTATTGAAGGAAATGAAAATGCTGCCATCTTAGCAAGAGAAGATTCGGCATCAAATTTTAAGGGTCTGGAACCATTTTGTGGAGTCCCAGAGTGTGTTCTGAGGACTGAAATAAAAAAAAATAGGAAATGTCCATAATTAATCAAACAACGTTACGAATAAATGCAGACAAGCCAAGATCTAAGTAAATCTTAGTAAAAAGGACTTACGGGTTATTACTGGTCTGTTGACTGGTCACTGACAGAGTAGGTATGCAATTGGAAGAATTCATTCTACAGAATGTCGTTTCTGCCCATTTGAAACTGAAACTGTAAAACATATACTCTGCAATTGTGGAGCATTATTCAATCAACAAAGGTCAATCAAAGTTACTTCAAATCAAATAACACACAACCACCTTACCGAAAAATGGCTGCCACCTAGATCAAACACAAGCACTTCGTGGTTGCGCCACCAGGTGGCTATAAATTTGCCACTGGCATGGTCATAAGCGACTGCCCATCACAGCACATCATAATCAATGGCTGCCTAGCAACGGTTGTCTAGTCAAAGGGCGATAGAGGCATCAGATACTTGGCTAATGGTTGGTCGTCACGCACCCTCCAAGGTGCTTGGCATCGCCATCTGCCAATTCAATACTGGCTCATTTCCGCTACCCACAGCTTCGTAACTGCTGAACGAATGAAGTAATTGGCGAAAGTGTACCCTTCATATATATCGCTCATCGCTGCATATGAGATCTCCCTTGCTTAGTTTTGAAGTCTGTGATAGGAAATATACTGTGCATTTAATAAAATTACTATGCAAAACGTAATTATAAGACACACTATATTTGATCTATTTCCAATATTTTAAGGTAAAAAATCAATATATATTAATATTGGAGTCGAAGCGTAGAAATATGTCCAACCAATTGGAGCAAAACTCGAAAAAAAATTGAAAAAAAAATTACTTGAAAATTTTCTGAGATACAACTGAGATATTAACGATCAAAGTCTAACTGCTTTTCGTGATGACAACTGGTCAACTCACCATTTGAAGCCCCTTAAAAATAATACCAGGTGATAAAAAAATTCACCGTTGTTTATAACTTTATTTGTTATGCAATAACAGCTGAGTCCAAAATGATATCTGGGATAACAGAACTTGTTACTTATATGATTTAAGTTTGTTATTATACTTAGCTAGAGTATAAGCTTTAAGCTAGCAGCAATTGTATTGCTAACTCTTACTTTGGTCACCCGCCAAGAATTCCAAAAAAGCCAAAAAAAAAAACGTGGGAATTTGAAGATACCAACAATTTTTTTGTAAAATACTACAACATTCCGGGATAATTAGAAAATAATGACATGCTACCAATCCACTATGTCAATAAAAAGGAAACCGACATCTTCCAATGCTTGAATTGCTTCGAAAAAATCCTATAAGTAAATATAGAGCGCATGTCTTTTGCATCCTTTACTTTCTCCTTGATCTTTCTAAGTTCCCGCTTCATCATGGCCCAATAAGTTTCGATTGGACGTACATCAAGGTAGTTTGGTGGATTCATGTACTTGGGGACAGAATGCATCTTATTGGTCTCATACACCGAACAGCCGATTACGGACCGTTTTCAAATGTACACTTATATTTTTTCAACAATGAACCATTTCGATGAATCAGATCTTCTTCAAGTATTTTTGTCTTTTATTGACAACTTGAGAGAGAAATTATAAAATTTTAGTTGCCACCCGTTAATTTTGTGAGTTTGTTCCAACAACGTTTGTGATTTTCTGTGTACTTTTTCATAGCTTTACAGAAATTTGATGTACATTTAAGCTTCACACTCGATTTATGTCCAGAATATTGGAAATAATTCCCAAATTCTTTTAACTTGTGAATGTAGCGTTTCATTTATTTGACATTTTGTTGTTTTTTTTTTCTTGATTGAATGTGTTTTTGTTTAGTCTCAGTTGACTAAACTAAATTGTTTTTGAATTGCTTCCCAGCTTGATTGCACTCCAGGCTTCAACATTTCGCATGTTGATAAATTCTGGCTTTCCAATACACATCAAGTGCATTCCTCATATGTACGATATGCATGTGAAACCTCTCGATTCCCAACTGTGAAGCAAAATCCTACCCGAGTAAAAATTAACGTTCATGTCAGTGTCTGAGCCATAACTAGTGCCCTAACTAATTTAATCGACATAATGGTGAAATGTACAGCAAAGTACACATTGATAATTCAACATGCGGAAAATCATGATACAGTTCCATTCGGGATCCTCAGTGGGTAGAGCAACGGGCATACCCGGAACGACGAGAAACGACAACCGGCTCCATTCGAATGCTAATCCATCACTCACGGAGTCCGAATCGAAACGGAGTCCGATTTTACTTTCAAGTGTATTTTTTTTAGTTTAAGCCACGCTGTTGTTTATGTTGGTTGGTCTCCAGGATGATGTACTGTTTTCCTACGGACGTGGTTGTTGGAGATAAGTGCTTTGCTCCGCAGGCTCACTACCTAATCGATTGTTCTCCCCAAATCCCTGTTGGACATGGATCGATTTGTTTCAGTGGGGATTTCGATCGGGGATGTTTGTGGCTTTCAGTCGATTGATTGCGATGCTAATGGATTGATGGTTCCAGCATTGAAACCGGGGTTTGCGTCCGTTTGATTGGATGAGATTTCCTGCTGTTATTTGAACTCTGAAATGTTTAATCTTTGTCGGGTCATCGTTTAACAGGGGAAATATAATTCAACCAATAATGCAAGATAATGTTGAGGTTCTAACGAATGAAAATCCTGTCATAAGATCTTAAATTCTGTTTGGGATATTGTGTTTTCTCTTGAATGTCATCAGCAATGTTAACGATTTTGACTTTTTTGAATAATTTCAAAGTATTGATTGATGAAAAAATTGTTGTGTAACCCCACCGTGCCCTTTCTTCTACCTCAGCTCTTTGTCTTTGTCACAAATCAAAACAGTTCTCTGGCTTTACTCTGTAGGGATGATGACTATTTTGTTTATTTTCTTAATGACATTGTAAATGTGAGAGCCAAATTTTAATCTCTAATCAGTAATCACACCACGATATTAAATCTCATGCATGAGATCACGCGTCTCATCATAATAACGCAATGTCTCATCGTCAATTCAATCGCGAACGTCTTCACTTATTGCATTCCACTAAATTACCATGAATTACTATAAAAGATAAATATCAGATAAAAGATTAATAAAATAAAAGATTAATATCACAAAAATCTCATAACACGTCTCACGTCATATAATGAATTAAATGGGCCCTACTACACTCCCTTGGCCGTATGCCAAGGCTGTTCTCCATAGGGCAGCATTAATAGCAGTCCGTTGAATTTGGCAGACAAATAGCTTTCGAGTCATCCATATGCAGAACCCGAAAATTCAAAGTGCATCACTGTTTCTAACAAAAAAGGCCGAAAAAACCTTTTCAAAAGCGCATTTCAGATCCATTAACGCTGTTTCACAAAGGCAACCTCTATGATGTCCTGATTGTTCTGGCTTAATCGTATTATTACTCGTTAAACTCGTAAATGTACAGTGGGTTTTGACGAAAAATAATAGAATTTTCTCTAAAGTGTGCTGCATCTTAATGGGACGAAACTCCTAGGGTTTAATTATTCCAGCGAATTTTTAATTTGAAGAACCGATATTTGTTTGAAAATTCACACTTCTTTCTGCCTAAACAGCTGGATTTGAATACTTTTTCCAACACTCAACTGTCCTAATTATGTATACGGATGTTTTTCTTCTACTGTCCGAAGCACATCCAACCTCGTTGGAGCTTAGTTTTACCTTATTAGCGTTGAAAGTATTCGACTTTGCTTCGTAATTGCATATCAAATGAGTTTCTAGCTTTGTTGCTTACTTCCAGTAAAGGATGGCGCTTCTGGTGGTCAATTTACATCTATGTAGGAAATCCAACGAAACCTCCTAAAGAAACTTGTTCCGGACTAAATTGTTTTGACGGAAGGATTCGGTCATGTCCTTTTACACTGAACACTGAAACCTTGTTCATGACCAGAACACCAACGTATAGAATATTCAGAAAAAAATCTACTTGCTGGTCATCAATCGAAAGGTTTTGATTTCCTGAACTACATTTTCGATAACAAAATAATTCCAAGTGGACAGAACATCAAGGTATACCAGAGTCACGAAAACCAGTTGCACACTAGTGCCACGTAGTGAAAATATCCTTAACTACCACAAATCAAAACGTCTTGCCCTACTGAACAATATTTGAGACGGATCAAGCATATTCCGAAAATTTACAACCACACTAGCGCAGCATGGTGGATAGAATCGGAGCTGACAAAGCCCGATTCGAAGTAAATTTGGACCCATTCAAGTGATCACAACTCAAGAATTATTAATTGTCGATGCCAACATGATCTGCACAGTCGCTGGCAACACTATACCAGTGAACTTATTCCACTTTAAACGCATTTTGTTGTGCATTTGTCACTGCTCTACCGCATCCTCAAAGTTTTCGTTTGACAATTGCCCAATATTTTTCGAACGGTCTGAACTCAGAGCAATTCTGAGAATTAATCTCTTTGGCGAAGTAATTAACATTGTTTGCAGCATACCATTCTAGTACCTGCTTAGAGTAGTGGCAGCGGTCTGGATCCGGCCAAAACATAACGTTGGTCTTGTGTTGCCGAATGAAGGGTAAAATCCGCTTTTTCAGACACTCGTTAATGTATGAGATGTGATAAAAACCTTGGTTTTAAAGCCACAACTGCAGATTCCTTGGGAAATCATTAGTTTCCGAGCAAAGTCATCAGCAAAAACAAATTTATACCTGGAAGGGACCTCCCCTACGGATAAGTTCCATTATCCGTAATTTAAAGATGCGTCAATCAATCGAGAAAAACTTTTTACCAATTTCTTCGGCAATGATACATCAACAAATGCCTGTCAAACGTTTTTTTGTTCCAACCACCAGAGATGCGGAGGTGTATCAAACCGTGCGTCCAGATTTACTTTGAATCGAGCTTTAGTCACCAACTAAAAGGTCCTTGACTTTGTGAACAACTTTATCGAAGACAGAAACCGTTTCAATGGTCCCTTTTCTCACCAAAAACCTTATTCGAAGACAAATTTCCGAAATTGCACACCAGTGCCACGTAGCGGAAAGATTGTGAACTGCTGGTCATCAATCGAGCGGTTGTGTTCCACTGAAAAACATTGTCGATGAACGATATATTCTATCTTGTCAGGATACCAAGATATAGGATATTCCTGAACATAATTAGCACACTAGCGTTGCGTTGTGAGAAAATTCTGAACTGTTCGTCACTGGAAATGCCTTGACCTTATGAATAAGTTTGCTCAAGGCAGTAACATTCTAGGTGATCCGTATCGTGAGATATTCCAGGAAGGTATGCACAGTGGGCAAGAACTGATGAAAAGTAAGGAAAAAATCTGTAACTTTTGTCGTTTTTAAGCGCGGCTTGTAAACAAAGCCATTTTCGCTTGGAAATTGTCTGGGAAATCGAATGGAACTGGTTTCAATCACCGCATGGATATGGTTGTGGAGTTATAGAGCTTAGTTTGCCCCACTTCCCCTTATATTTTGGAATAATGTATAGACAACTTTGCACGGAGCGGCTCAAGATCAACAAAATAGAAATGGTCCCATGTGAAATTTCCTGAAAAATCGAATAGAAGCTGTTTCAACTACCTCTAACTCTTTGACAAAGATATGGATGATTTTACCCCACCTCCCCTTATATTATTGAATAATTTATAGAAATCTTTGCTCGGAGTCGCTCAAGATCAACAAAATAGGGCTAGTCCAATGTGAAATTTCTTGGAGCATCGAATAGAAGTTGCTTCATCTACTGAACGGCTCTGTGAACAAAGATTTAGCTGATTTTACCCCACTTCCTCTTATATTCTTGGGATAAATAATTCAACTATATGGGTTAAACTGGGTTGACATCAGTCATAGCTTTGTTCACATAGCTGTGCGGTGATTGAAACAACCTCTATTCGATTTTCCCGGAAATTTCACATAGGACTAGTTCTATTTTGTTGATCTTGAGACACTCCGAGCAAAGATATCTATAAACTATTCCAGAATACAAGGGGAAGTGGGGTAAAACCAGCCATATTTTCGTTCACAGAGCCGTGCAATAGTTGAAACAGCTTCTATTCGATTTTCCAGGAAATTTCACATGGGACTAGTCCTATTTTGTTGATCTTGAGCCGCTCCGTGCAAAGATGTCTATAAACTATCAAGAATATAAGGGGAAATAGGGTAAAATAAACTCTATAACTCCACAACCATATCCGTGCGATGATTGAAACCAGTTGCATTCGATTTTCCAGACAATTTCCAAGTGGGAATGGTCTTGTATACAAGCCGCGCTTAAAAGCGACAAAAGTTACAGATATGTTCCTTAGTTTTCGTCAGTTCTTGCCCACTGTGGTATGTGTTGTGAAAATTACAACAAGCGAGTGCTCGTCTTACAAAAGTTGACGTGAGTGCTGAAAGGTTGAGAAAGGTTAAGAATCATGCATATAAAGGGTGAGCCGATAATTATTTCGACATTTTAGATCTCACTGACAACTGGATTTTTTTTTACTATCGTAAAGATTTGAGCTGTAGGGTCTCAGATTGTTACGTAACTTTGTGAACGTGTAGGGTTCATGGATATATCTCGAGTAATTTTTGATAAGGGCCTAAAACCTAATTGTAAACAATGGAATTGAACGTCGATTACTCTGGAACCTCAAAAGCAGCATCTGGTAGAGCAATGCCGGGATTGCCAGTTCTCCTGAAAAACGCCAATTCAATTTTTCTGATTTTCCCGAACATCACTTAATTCAAAAATTCATATCTCAAGAACGATCGTAGAACTAATTTTTCTTCTTCAAATTATAATGAAATTTTCTCAAAAATTTGGAAACAATATAATTTAAAAAAAATCTAAAACTTTCCACAGTGAAGAAAAGTAGCTAGGAAAAGGCGGAAAAACATTTTTGATCTATTTAAAATTAAAAAAAAATATTTTAATGTTTATTATTTCATAAGCTTACAATGCACTATAGTACGAATGGACAAATTTGGCAACAAAAATCGAAAACTCATTAGCTTTAGACAGATAATGCCTTTAGGAGATTTAATTTTAAAAATAAGATCTATCTTTTGGTTTGGGTGGTGACTAGGGTGGTCCTTTTATGTTCATAATAAAAATTTCCACTTTTTATTCTTTTGATTTACAGGATTTTTTGCTTCTGCAGAATTGTAGATATTTTAATTTGATGAAACTTTGCTGAAGAAATCTAACTTCTATCTCATCTACGTATCGTTTTATAACAGTTTTTCTGGGTCAACACAGACAAACAGACATAACATTTGAAGTTTCTTTCGTCAATTACCCATTGAACGGTCAATTCAAATGTTGCTTAGTTGGAAGTATCGCCACAGTATACCCGATTTTCTTACGTTTAACGATAACACACTACCGCCATCTGTTCAGCTTTATGATCCATCAGAGTGTGCTCAACAGATGGCTCAGGTGTGTTAGTGACGATGTTTTGTAGTGCAAAAAGATCGATGTGTGATGTCTGTTTGTCTGTGATATAATTGTTAATAAATTAACGGAGATGGATTAACAAAAATGTATAAACATTTTCATAAAAAACTTGCTATGTTACGGTCTTTGGTGATATTTTTTGATGCAGCTGATCGAAAATTATGCAGAAAAAATGCAAAACTACCAATTTTAAAACGAGTTTTTTTTCCTAAAGGGGACAAAAGGGCACAAACAATTTTGCATAGATCTTGTAGATGGTAGTTTGTACTTTCAGTTTACGTACTCTGTGTTTGCAAATATTTGCAAATAAAGGAATAACACATCTTGCAAAAATGTATATTTTGTTACACTTCAGCTCCTACAACTTGTTTAATACAATAACTAGCAACTATTTTGTATCTTCAAAATGTGCGTCATTCTATACCATAAAAGTCATCTCTGCAGAGTTTTCAAATTCAATTTGAAATAAAAAAAGTTACAGCAAAAGAACTATTTTTATAAGTCACACCCTATGCAAAGTCAGAAAAACTTTTATAAAACGATACGTAGATGAGATAAAAGTTAATTTTTATTTTCAGCAAAGTTTCATTAAATTAAAATATCTGCAATTCTGCAGAAGCAAAAAATTCTCTAAATCAAAAGAATAAAAAGTTGAAATTTTTATTATGAACATAAAAGGACCACCCTAGTCCTCACCCAAACCAAAAGATAGATCTTATTTTTAAAATTAAATCTCCCAAAGGCATCATCTGTCTAAAGCTAATGGTTTTCGAGTTATCGATTTTTGTTGCCAAATTTGTCCATTCGTACCATAGTGCAATGGTGAAATTTTGGCGATGTTTTTTTTTTATATTATATATTTTGAGTAATTCTCGAAAAACTATGGGCTCGTCACTCGTTTTCATACAAACATAATAAAAAATCCGAAAAGTGTTGTCTTCCAATTTCCAATAACATTCACTGTGGAAATATTTTCAGGAAAACTGGCAACCCTGAATTGTTCAATATGGTTTTTTTTTCATATATCCATGAACCCGTGGACAAAGTTTCGTAACAGTCCGAGACCCTTCGGCCCAATCTGTACGATAGTTTAAAAAAGAATCCCCAACTCGACAACAAAGGGAATATAAGAGAAACTAGGCAAAATTTGATTTATTTCGGTCAAGAATGATAGAAGTTACGCAAGCCTAAAATTGTCGCAATAATTATTTACGTATTCTACAAAACCGTTTTCGTTGATTGAGTCGGACAGCTCATTGAAAGGTGCTGAATTAATTATGAATTAAAAATGCAACAGAAAATTCTACTGTTCCCCATAAATGTCACGAGAAAAAAACGAATTGTTTTGTATGAAAACTTGTATGTAAGGAACGAAAATTTCGTGCATTTTACTTTAAATTTCTATATCAAATCGGAAGATCTGAAAAAAAAGAACCATTCTAAACTTTCAGTTTTTTTAAAAACACTATTTTAAAAAAACTTTTTTGAGCGTATTAGTAGAACGTTTCAAAATATAAGCTTGTAGTGGAATTTAACGGAATTTGCTCGCGTTGATTAGCGAAAATTCGAAAAAAGGGTTTCAATGTTTTATTTTTATTAATTTTTAAAAAATGATCAAATGAAGTGTTTCAATTCTCCAGTTCCACAACATTCTAAAGTTACACAGCAAACAATAATGAATTTTTACAGGCGCGTAAAATTTCCCCTCGTTTAATTTCAAACCAAAGGAAGCGTAAACAACGAAATTTGCAATCTTTCATTCAAAAGTCTAGATTCAGGCGTTATCTGGTTTAAGTTTACATGAAATATCCCACTAATATCTGCCAAATCTAGCATTCGCTTTTCGTGCATTAGATAACACAAAAATTACATTTTGTGTCCAGTTCCAGTTTTTCGCACAGTCGAGCAGTGAGCAGTCGAACGATTTAAAAATTATCCAGTTCGAATTAAAACTAGACACACAGCTAGAAAATCGTATGTGATTGCATAATATTTCACAACAACTACTCGGTCGAAAGCTACGGCTTTGCAATGATCCTTCTCCTATTCATTCTTCATCTGTTACTCAAACCCTGAAACCACTTCAAATCCTACGCTGAATGCTCCTGGCTGCTATTCCATGCACACAAACTAACCGAGCTCCATTTCCGTGTTCGACGGAACGGGAACGGGGGGGGTCTGGAATCGGGACAAAAGAGTGTAAATAACGATGGCCCGGTTCGGTTCGTGTGATTCGATTTGCCATCAAAATCGCATTGAAGTTCCAAGCGCCAACTACTGCTCTGATGTTGTTGAGCACGCTGACGCTTTGACGAGCATTGGAGCGATAAATTGGAGCCGGATAGTTGCTTAGCTCGGCGTCTGGGGTTGAATGTGATCCATCCAAGGGTCGGGATATCCTATGAGGTTACTTTAGCCGGCAGAGAGCGCGTGTTCAATACGTGATAAAGCTATTTTCCCCTTTTTGTGACTAGCGAGTGGAAATGGTAAAATTCCTGGCACCCACTCGGAAATGGTCGGGGCGAATTCCTGAAGGAACCCAACGAATTCTTAACATATGGCAGGAACTCGCCACTAAGCACGTAAAACAGTGCAAACATAAAATTGCATACCTATCGGGCGTACGTACATACGAATTCAGTTTTTTTTCGATTCTCGATCGATGCTAACGAAGTTTCCATGACTTCCCAAGGATGTTCTGTTCGATGATGAAACACTCTCAACATTAATCACCGACCATTTTCTTTTTCCACATAAATCATCCGAACCGAGCAACGGTGGAACGTGAACAAACATTTGCATTCAATTTTAGCACCCAGCAATGGCTGCCATCATCGTCTTTGTTTATGCCGCGACGAGCTGTTATCTCGCCCGAACGGAAAAATCAACTTGGCAAAGTTCGGTCGGTCGATATGCTGTTGTGCTTCATTATGCCTTCACCGATATGCTTAATTTTTGCTCCTCTCCACCGAGCAATCATTTTTCCTGCGAACTTAATGTGTTTTCCTCGTTTGGAAAAGCGTAACGACAAACGACAATGTCTGGCCAATCTTTACCCGAATCGACAACCCCGAGCGAATGTTCCATCTTCTCGAGTATCATCATTGGCGTTGGCGTTTGCTTTCATCATCCATTTCTGAAAATGTCTCTCCATTTCATTGCTCCATTCTATCGACAAAAGATAATGTAATGAACTTCCGGAATGTCACCGGCGTGGCTCCATGTGGATTTTTATTTCATTCATCGATGGATGTGAATCGGTTTCGTATGAAAGACAATTGTCATACTGGGGATTCAGTTCTGGTCGCATGTTTTCACGGATGGTAGGATTTCGCTTTGATGGCAGCGCGAGTTGAAATGTTCGTTGCTGAAATGGTCCGAACATGCTCGGGACATTGACTTGTTCGTTGTGATATGATTTTTTGGTGGAATGATGAGCATCTCAAATACAAATAAAAATATCTGGAAATTTCAAATCAGCGTGAAACAACGCGAAGAAGAATGGAGTATTAACTTTGCCTGAGAGCAAATATTATTCTGGATTTCGATATAAACAACAAACAAGATTGGATGAAAAACCAGGAAAAGAATTGTAAGGAGGATCCTGCTAAGGTCCTCAAAATTCCGGCTTTTGCGCCAGATGACGCCAAGAATTTTTGCCCGACTAACTGTTTTTCCAACCTAGCAGAATCCACTTCCGAGGTTTTCCCAAGCATTAAAAAATAACTAATCCCAAATATCCCAAGTCCGAATTTCTCCAGTTCCGTTATCCGAGTTATCTTTCAGTTTAATTTATTAGTTGTTTTATAACGATGCATAAGAAGAATTTTATTAATAATCTAGTTTCACAACACTTCTTAACTCTCCTTACAACTCCTTAAAGTTAAACGAAAGCTACAATTATTTTAATACTTTTCCAGTTTCAATTCAATTTAGTTTTTTTTTTAATTTTGTTTACAATTCATTAACCTGTCTCTTTTCTTTGTAGGTGTGTATGCCCTTTAAGTGAGGGCCTCACCCACTTCAATTATCAATCAACAATGATCAAAACAAAAATTGAAATGATTCGAGCACTACATCTACTGTTGCCTACCTAGCAGGCGCATCTAACACTACTTTTGAGAAACGATCGTTCGATTGTTTCCATCCGAATCATTCCATCGCTCCACTTCCCTGTCAACGTTGAAAAAATAATTACAAATCTAGCTATCAAATTAGAAAACTGATGAAAACCATCAAATGATCGTCATTAAAAATACGTCATGTGAATGTCAAAATGCAATGATAATGCGTACGTTAATGAGTCACCTTTCAATTGAATTTTTTTTTTCTAAATCATGACTTTCAATATTGGGGATCAGTACAGTCGAGATTTTATCGAACGTAAAAGAAATTTGAATTTATCCACCTGTACGAAATTCAGTTTACGATAATATTCACTGCAGGATTACAATGTTTATTCCTTATGTGAGCAATGTGATTCATTAGCATTAGCATTGACATTTGCAAAACTCGTGGATGGAGCTACGATGAGGAATAAATCATTGAAGACATTGCATGCCACCTTGAAACGGAACCACTTACTGAATCGTTTCTTCACGCAATAAACTCCGCAAATACACTCCTCGATCGATCACCTGGCCACCTTGACTCCATGCAACCGTTATAGATAGGGAAGATTTGGTAGTCTGGGAACCCTCGTAGTCTTCAGTAGATATCAAAGGAAAGGGAAATGAATAGCCGGAGAGAATCGTTAAACAGAATACCCTGAACAAAAAAATATTTATTTAAAACGGTCGCTGGGAGCATCTAGTCTAAGAAGGTTAAGTGATGCTCCATTTCTCTCCAAGTGGTTGAGACTTAAGCATTAACTATAGTGCTAGCCCAATATGGCTTATGGTTATAGCGCCATTACTCGCTCTCTGAAAGGAGAAAAATTTCTAATAATATAAGACCGGGTGTAAGAAAACTTATCGCATTCTCTGATGTGATCTTCATATGACTTTTTTGAGTAACAATGTGAAATGCTCATATTTTCATCATAGTTTACAAACCTATCAAAAAAAAAAAAGTATCAGGTGAAATACCTAATTGCACTGATATAACGTATCACCTCTTGTACAAAAAAAAACAATTGATATTCCTTTTCTTTGGAAACTTTACTGAAATAAATCTTGATTCGCTCTTAGGGACATTATAATTGCGTAAAGAACTGTAAAATTTTCGCGACATAATTTCGTCCTACAACTCACAACTAAAGGATGTCCGTCGAGACCAGATGAACGTGCATGGTGAAAGTATACCGCAAAGAATTCAACAAGCAGAATGGCACAGGACACTGAAAGAGCCTGTAAGTCGTAGACGAAACAGGTCTGTCTATTAAAAGATAAGCTTTTTTTGAATTTGAAGGAATTTGCTGCGTTATTTCTTAAACCAGTTATTTTTCTACGGAGCTCCACAGAGCACACTTTCAATTTCGGCAATATTTATAGCAGACTCACCAATGCATCGAAAGGGGTAATGAGTTCCTTTAGTCTCTGATTACCACCCATACAAAATGCCGCTATGACATTCAGCGGTTGATACAACAAACAGAAAGCAGCAATTTCTACCTAATGATATGTAGAAGATAACATCCGAGCTCCCTTCGCCCCATACTAAGGTTCTGTATATTTACCTTAAATTTTACTCTACGGGGTCCTAAACCTTATTGGGTTTCAAACATACAAATGAAACATAGCTGATTTTCAATTGATCAAGTATAGTATAAAAAACAGGCAACAAGAAAAACTTTGAAAAATACAACGGTGCAAAAATGACAGCAGAAAGCACAGCACACTACGATATTTCTTCTTATGTGAGCAATACGGTTCAGGGCACTTAATTTGACCACCAAAGAATTCGTTATAGGATTTTTGGTTGATTTTCGGTGTAAATTGGCCCAAGGGTATCCGGAATAGTGGTTTTGAACACTTTTAAGTGATTTCAGTTGTTTTACTGCAAATCCGAGTACCCGGCACATGTTCTGATTTGTCCAGTTTGTTCTTGAAAGCGCATAACTATCATTCTTTTCGAATTCCCAAGTGATATAAGACATCGAATGCTGCATTTTGATGCTGATCCTAAACTGGTCACTTCCCCTGGGGTACCTGAAACCATCTCTATGTGTCCAATATGGCCCTAGGCACTTGATATAATCTGAAAGCTGTCAGATCCTTGCAGGATACATCTGACTTCGCTGACGAGAATTCTTTCCAGTCCCTCCGAGTTGTGAAATCCAGGCGAACACTGAGCATACGGATAAGAATCGTGTCCCAGATTTCAGTCCTATCTCCGAGTTGCCTCAATACCTTCACATTAGCATCAAAACCCTCCACTAGCTGACGAAGGTCGGTCGCAGATTCACATTTCAAGGTTCCCACTTCGAACAAAGTACCGAGGTAGGATTGCTTCAAGCGCGTAGGATTTTGGTAGTGTTCAACTACCAGATTCCAAGCCACTGGGTAATTGTTGGCGCTGATGGCGATTGTTTGAACTACCTTGAGAGCTTCAACACTCAACGAGGAACGAAGGTAATACATTTTTTTGATGTTGGATAACTCGACGCTAGAATGAACCAGTGATACGTAGAGATCGTGGAAATTCAGCCAGGTATCGCGGGAAGTTTAATGTCGGGTAAGCGTACGTGCGAAGATGAGCCCAGGACTTGAGTGCTCGAAGAAGAAGACGGATTCATGCCAGGAGATGACGGCATTTTAACTTAGACAGAAGCAGGCCTTTCACTCGATAGTAAGCAGTCTCGTCGATCGCAGTTTCATCGATGGATTCAAGTTTACGCTGTGCTGCCTGAAAGTCGAACCACACCTTGTCGAGGTTTTCAAGGCATACAGGTATCTCGAAAACATCTCTTTCTTCCTGCTTACCGTTTATGTACGTCTTTATCAGGTTGAATGAGACGAGTAAGCTCTTCAGTTTGTTCGATTGTTCTACAGCTACGGCGGGTACCAAAGCGATTGCTTTACGGCTATAATGGCGAATCGTACGTTGAATAATGCCTGGTAGCGATGGCGGATATCACTCAACAGGTAGGCACTGGAGCGGACAATGTTCGATTCACTCAGAAGAAACGGAGTTCTGTGCTCAAATTTTCTCGTCATCACAAGACTGACGCACAACGGGGTTTCAAGGACTATGCAAGATAAAGTCTTCTTTTACTTTTATACACTGGTTAGCTTTGTGTAATAGTAAGTGCACTGGTTTGGTTTATTTCAATAATTTAATTCAGCATTCAACTTTGTCCTACTTTAAATTTATTCAAACTTAACTGGCTAACTATTTACATTATTTTCACTGACTGGCTCACTCAATAATGATGATGATAACGCCATCCAAAATACTTCTCCCTTCTGCGGTGGTCGTTCGGCTTTTATAATGGTTCATCCTTCTTAACTCGATCGCCGGAAGAATGGAATCGCAAATTCCCGAAGGTTTCCATATTTGATTAACAGGAATGGTTGGTGCTGACCTGCTACAAAATTAATGAAATTTCTTTAGTAGGATATTTCTAAACATTTTGTGGCTAGTTTTGTTCACGGCCACTCGAGACCCCAAGGAAACCTGTTCTGAAATGACCGTTCCGAGGACAAATTATCAGATGGCAACAAACGAAGGCTTTTCTGGAGAAATTTTATGAATTTTGAAACCCATATTCTCGGGGTTTCATTTTAAATATGTTAATGGCCACTTGAGACCCTACAGAAATCTGTTTCTGAATAACCCGTTCAAGAACAAATCATTACATGGGTACTAAACGTTGAGAAATATTCTACTGGAGGAATTCCATGAATGTTGATACCCATATTGCTTGGGTTCCATCTGTAGTTTTTTTTTTTTTTTTTTGGGGCGTAGAATCACTGCGTCCACTGAGTTGAACTTTTGTGATATACCCCTGTTTACTATACTAATTCGCATCTTAAAGCTAGATCACCATTTGTCAAGTGACCAGCTTAAGACGCGTCTCCCAGTCAGGCAAAATTGAGTTTATAAAACCCACCACCTTACCAGGATTTGCAGTCCAAATTTCTTTAGGTTGCATATAGCCACTGTACAGAAATTTAAGTCTGCTCTTGTACACAGCATCACAACTGCAAAGCAGATGTTCCGAGGTTTCACGTTCCATGTTACAGAAACGACAGATATCATTCTGAACCTGGCCAATGTTTTTCAAATGATATCTACACGGGCAATGTCCGGTTACTAGGCCAGTATAGGTACAAAGAACTCTTTATTGAGCTCCAGAAGCTTTTTACTAATTGTAACATTTGGAATTATAAACCTTTTCGCTTGAGAACACTTTGTGGTGACTAACCAATTGGTCATCACCTTTGCTCTTCCCAAGATTTTAAGTCCATTTTTATGGCACAGTATGATATACCGCAGAATGGTTCTGGGCCAATAAACTGTGCATTTGAACCTTGTTTAGCAAGCTCGTCTGCCCTTTCATTGCCTTCAATGCCACAGTGTCCCGGAACCCAGAATAAATTTACCGAGTTCTCTTGGCACACATTTCGCAATGAAAGAATGCATTCCCAGACAAGTTTGGATGTACATTTATAATTACTTAACGCTTTGAGTGCCGCTTGGCTGTCTGTAAAAATACAAATATTTGCATATCTATATTTTCTCTTCAGACAAACGTTAACACATTTTATTATAGCAAAGATCTCCGCTTGGAAAACCGTTGGATAGTTTCCCATCGCCACTGACATTACTACCCCAGGGCCGAAGATTCCTGCTCCCGTTTTTGTTCCAATTTTTGAGCCATCTGTGAAGAATTTTATGGAGCCATGACGAACAGTGGGACCTCCGACTTCCCACTCTATACGTGACGTTTCACATATGTTGTAAGGGATGTCATGGTTTTCCACAGGTTTCATCCAGTCTCCATTCATGTACATCACTGGCCCATTTTGAAAGCTTTGTGAAATGCTCAGGTGACCAAGTCACCAGACATGAAAGTTTTCAACCGTTTAAGTCTAAGCATACTCTTTTCCGCTTCTAGTTGCACGTATTCGTGCAAAGGCAGCAGATTTAGAATTGCATTCAACGCATTTGATGGAGTGCTGCGCATCGCTCCCGTTATAGCAATGGATACTAGCCGTTGAAGTTTTGCAAGCTTTTTCTGTGCAGTAGCCTCTTTTGTTTTTGGCCACCACAGAAGAGAAGCATACGATACTTTAGGACGTATTATGGATGTATAAATCCACATTATCATTTTTGGTCTTAGACCCCATTTTCTGCCAAATGTTTTTGAGCAAATCCAGAAAGCACTGGTTGCCTTACCGATCACACACTCAAGGTGAGCATTCCAGTTCAGTTTGGCATCCAGTATCACTCCTAAGTATTTAACCTGTTCACTAAGATGGATCTTTAATCCTCCTAGCTGGAACGCTTTTAGACTAAACTTCCTTTTCCTAGTGAAAGGTACAATTACTACTTTTGCTGGATTAATGCTAAGGCCCTCCTTGATACACCAAGACTGGGTAAATTTTAGGGCCCATTGCATTCCTTCTGAAATGATGTTGTCAAATTTCCCCTCACTATAATGACTATATCGTCTGCAAAACCTACAACCTCGAAACCTTTTTCCTCTAAGCTTCTTAGAAGCTCGTCTACAACTAAGGACCACATAAGTGGTGAGAGGACTCCTCCTTGGGGACAACATTTCGTTGCCCGTATTGTAATAGACGAACTTCCCAGCTCTGAAGTGATTTCTCTTTTTGCGAGCATGGTATGAACCCAGTTAATTATGTTCATGTCAAAGTTCCTTTTCTTCATGGCACGAGCCATAGACGAATAGGAAGCGTTGTCGAAAGCTCCTTCAATATCTAAGAAAGAACAAAGTACAATTTCTTTTACCGATAGAGCATTTTCTACCTTTGAAACCACACTATGCAGTGCCGTAACTGTTGACTTACCAGACTGGTAAGCAAACTGGAACTCAGATAGTGGATGCTTGTTCATGTAATTTGAATTGATATAATCATTCAACACTTTTTCCATAGTCTTTAATAGGACTGATGAAAGACTAATGGGTCTGTATGATTTAGGATGCGTCTTGTCTCGCTTTCCTACTTTAGATATGAAGATAACTTTTACCTGTGTCCATGAAGTTGGAATATGGTTGAGTCTTAAACTTGCCATAAAAATCTCAATTAATGGCGAGATCAACACTGCTTCGCCGTTTTGAAGTAGTGCTGGAAATATCCCGTCCATTCCTGCAGATTTGTAAGGCTGAAAAGATCTCAACGCATTTTCTACCCTGGCTTTCTTAAAGATTTTGTCAGCCAAGTCATTTGCAGCAATTTTCGCTCCAACAGACATTTGAGATGTCCTTGTAGAACTTTTTCCACCTTCAAGTGATCCATCTCTGATTGGATCTACACACAAAACTGATCCAGGAAAATGTGTTTCCATAATCAGCTTTAACGTTTCACTAGGAGTTTTTGTAAAAACTCCATCCTCATTTTTCAGATTCCCAAGCTCCATCGTTCAAGTTCAATGATTCCAGTTTCTGAACTGAATCAATCTTTCCACCTTCTGTAAATAACTCCGAGTTTAAATGTTGTGCATATTGATCCCAGTTTGTTTTCCTCGGATTTCGAAATGTAGTAGTTGACCTATTTCCACCACTCCATTCGAACACAATGTGTCTATGATCCGACAATGACGTTTCCTCAGAGACTTCCCACTTTGAAATACGTTCATAAATTGCACTATTGCACAATGTCAAATCCAAGACTTCTTGTCTGATAGCATTTGAAAAGGTAGGTTCGTTTCCCTTATTGCATATGTCTATATTGTTTGAAGAGAGATATTCCAATAAGCACTCCCCTCGACTGTTGATATCCGTACTACCCCACACGGTATGATGTGCGTTGGCATCACAGCCAATTATGAATGCTCTGCAGTACTTGACAAATGAGTCGATCTCAGGAGGAGGCACCTCAGAAGCATCACCTGGAAAATAGGCTGAAGCCACTATGACCTCAGTTTTTCCTCTGGTGGTAGGCACCTCAACCATGACCGCAACAATGTCCCGTTTGAAGAATTCTGTAATGGGATAGCAATTGAGTGTTTTATCAACCAAAACAGCAGTTCTTGGCGTACTTTGATTTTCATCATAGAACAACTTACAGTCCTGTGTTTGAATACCCAGTATTTTTCCTTTATTAGTCCATGGCTCTTGAATTAGTACCACGCCCAGCCCTCTTTTCTAAACCTCCGACTACATGACAGCAGATGCTCCTTTTGCATGATGGAGGTTCACCTGCAGGAACTTAGTTGGTTTCATTTCTAAGGGTGGCACGCTCTTTCTTGCTTGTGCGGGGAGCGATAGACCCATCAATATTTTTAATGTTCAGAGCAATAAGATCGGCATTTAAGTATGGAGTAAAATACCAAGTTACACCTTTTAGCCAGTTTGCTGTAATTTGATCCTTGCATTCAAGAGATAAATCACCTTGCCTGTAGCTACATTTTGTAAACTTAGATTTTACGTCATGTCTTTGCTCCTCTACTTTTTGTAGAGGAGCTTCTTGCAGAGCATCGAGCTGCACTGTCAAAATTTCGAGTTTTGGAAAACCGTTAATGATTATTCCACTCTTTAACATTTTTGCCGATTGACCTCGATTTAAATAAAAGCAAACTCATCCTAAATTTTTCTTTTTTATTTTTTTGTTTTTTTTTTAATTTTTAAAAATTATGAAAATAGTTTTATATTTGCGGTTATTAGTTTCGATTTCACTTCGGACACTCTAAATTATCTCAGGAAAACTGTCTTTATTTCTGATATTATTAATGAGTAATTTCGCAGTTGTATCAGTATCGCTTTTGAAAGTATCGCTCATGAAAAAGTTACTCGTTTTTCGTGAAACGTGAATCAACTCAATTTTTGAAAATTGAATAACTTTTCCGTGAGAAAAAAAGGGAGAGTAATAAAAATGAAAGAGAGGTGTTTTGAGCATGAAGCATGAAGAAGTACTCAGTATGCACAAAGGTTAACACCTATTATGCTGAAAATAATTTGTCTTTCATATCATTCTCAGAGATAATTAGTGAGTGATTGATTTTTCTACTCTCTTCAAATGAGATCAACCTGTTTGTGAGCGACATAGTATTCGACCAACATTCGTGAGTTGTAATGATCATGAGAAGATGCTGGTCATAGTCTTATAATCATCATGAAAATGCACAACACTGGTGGTAGTACTACTAACATACTATTTTTTGCTGGGCAGGGTTAACTAAATGTCTAATATCCTACCACTGACTCAAAAATTATCGACTTATTTAAAACGATGTAAAATCATAATATTATAAATGGGGATTACGTAGAGAGTTCGAACCTTCAGCAAACTTGTTCAGAATGTGAAAGTGGGCTTCTAGATGGTAGAACGTATGGTTCAAAGTCCAGCCACTACGTGGCGATAACGAGCATGGAAAAGAGAAATGTTTTGAACTAATTTATGTCATAATCCCGACCGCCTAGAAAGTTCGAACTCCCAGCAGTTGTTCATAAGGTTAAGGACTTTCGAAAGGTTGAGAGTTTGGATCACTACGCGGCGCTAGTGAGCATGTAAAACAGATTACTCAGATTAACAGATTTCCAATAAATAATAACTAGTCGACTTGAAATAAGTCAAACAATAATATGTAATACCATTTTTTTTTTTAATAATGTGTAATCGATAGAGTGGAAATTTTACTTTAAGTTTTTCGATGAACTGGGAAAAATATTATCAATTAATGTGCCTATAGTAGCGATGATTAAAACACTGTCACATGTTATCATGACGAAAGAATTGATAAGATTTAGCCAAAGATCTTCATCATCGTTTTCCCGACAATCTCATCTCTCATTTCAGACGTATTTTGTTAAAAAACATATTTATTATTGAAAATGATATATGTCAGCCCTGGTTCTGAAATAATAACTGTTGAAGTATACTTGATTGTCTATTTTAGAGCCAAAAGCTAATATTGATAATCAATAATAGTTTTTGACTGCTGCAACAGATATACACGGTGTTCAATAAGTTCGAATACAAGTTTTCATCATTGCGTAGGTATGCGCCATGTACATATTCTGCATTGGTATTGGTGTCAGCTTTAGCTTCATTCCATACGCTACCGAATGTGCGCGGTGTTGACATTCTGTTAGTTGTTGTTCGTTTGTTACGCGCGATGAAAGAGTAGTCGGGACTTCGTACTCAAGCGTTTTTTGAACGGTGAGCGACCCGGCGATATATTCCGGCTGCTAAAATCGCATGGGGTCAAGCCGGAACTTTGTCTACACGACCATCAGGCGATACCGGGAGACGTCCTCGACCAATGACCGTGCGAGATCCGGTCGGCCGCGTTCAGCGAGGACGCCACGGGTCATCAAGATCGTGAGGAGCGAATTGGCGCAAAAGAACCGCTCAATCCGGAAAACGGCTGCAGATCTCAACGTTTCCATTGGAACCGCTCACACCATACTCACCAAGGACCTTGGTTTCAGGCCTTACAAAAAACGTAAGGTCCGTGGCGTTTCTGAGGCTACCAGCGAAAAAGCGGTTGGATCGAGCTAAGAGGATCCTCTCCTCGGCACGCTGGTCAGGAGTTTGTTTTTTCGGACGAGAAACTGTTCGTGCTGCAGCAGCCGCACAATGTGCAAAATGACCGGGTGTGGGCGCCATCGAGGGACAGCATTCCTGAATCCAATATAAACATCCCTCGGTTTCCAAAGTGCCGCGTCGGTGATGGTTTGGGGAGCAGTATGCAAACGTGATAAGCTACCCTTGGTGTTTATTGAAAAACGTCAAAATCAACGCGGCGTACTACAAACCGTGAGGTTTTGGAAAAGGTTGTTGCCCCCAGTCTCCGAAGGCCTCTACGGCGATGAGCACTACGTGTTCCAGCAGGACGGTGCACCAGCCCATGCGGCAAATGTGGTTCAAGCCTGGTGTCGGGACAATTTAACCTGACTTTCTGGACAAAACTCTGCGGCCTCCCAGCTCCCCGGACTTGAATCCTCTCGACTTTTTGTTTGGTCTATATGATGGCGAAGCTGAACAGAATGCAAGGTCAGCACTTTGGATCATTTCAAGACGGTGAATTCTCAAAATCTGGGACGAAATGCCCATGCAATCCGTGCGTGCCGCCTGCGACGCGTTCGAGAAACGTTTGAAGCTCGTTAAGGAGTACAAAGGGGGGTCATTCAAGAGAAATAGTTGTAAACGTTCCTTGTAAACATAGCTTTCAATAACATAAATCAAAAATAAAATAACATGTTTTCATTTTTTTAACAAATTTGACAAGTGTATCCGAACCATTGAACACCGGAGGCGATGTGGCGGAATTAAAAACAATGGTTTCCAAGCAAAAGTGGGTGTTTTCCGTCC
>JASCZW010009758.1:0-40518 GCA_034211315.2 Aedes japonicus
CGCCTCCTTGGACTCTGAAAGTAAAGTAAACCAAAGGGAAGGCATGAACGGTTATGTTGTCATTTAAAACTAAAAATACTGTTTGACCTATAGACACTCATAGTAATAGACATGAGAATGTCAAATCCGGAAGACTGGCACCTTTCATTTTATAAGATAAATTTTCAATTTTTTTGGCAATATTGTAAAAAGTTCTAGCACACAGCTGGCTAAGGAGTGTATCGAAAATAAGCTATCCACAAACTTTCTTTCAAATTATGTTGAAAACCGATATTTTATTCATACAAAAAATTGATCCTTTATTGTACGAGGTTAAACATGAACATAATGAAGACCGGATGAAATTTAAGTTATTCCTTCACGAATTTTCGAACTTTGGATCGAATGCTCTTCATCAAGTTCCGGACAAGTGTTGCATCGCATTTTTTGGACGCTCGAGTCCAAATTTTTTTGAAGTCCTTCATGTTCCCAGCTGCCTTACCAGTCTTGTATATAATATAAAGTAATATTATATAATATAAAGTACAAACTATGTAAAATGAAGTTCGTAATATTAAGTGTGAACCTGAGAGCGAACTATAAAAGATGGAGTGCGTGTTTCTGCAGTGTCAAAATGAATCCCGTTTCCGTGCAGATTGCAGAATGTGGCCTGTTTTAGATTTCCTGTGCATAAAACTGATCGTTTATTGTGGCTGCAGTTCTGTGGATTTCCAGCTGATCTTTTGCTCTTCGAGAGTCATCGTATATGCAGTGTCAGTTCCTGTAAAAATAAATGATATTTCCAACAACTGAAATTTATTTTCCCATAGTTGCACTTCTCAGAGGAGGATTTGTTCTACAACAAATATGGGAAAGTACGGAAGGTCGTAAGGGCAATTCTTTATTTTCAAGACGGTGTTCAAGTTATTGCACGTCCTTAGGATAATTCCAAGTGGTCCAACACATACCATTCAATTCCATCGATGTCAACCAACCACCAGCTGCTCCACAATCAAGAGGCGATCAGTCGACCGATAGCTCTAACTATGAAAATGTAGTTCAGTACGCTATACGTTAAAATATCAAATTAACAGTTGTCCACAAAGCTCATTAATTTGTATTTATTTTTAATAGGCAACTTGTGCAGTATATTTTTAAAAAAACAGACCCTTCAAAGAAAACTAAAGCGTTACGAAGATGGTATAGCATTCTCAAGTTAAAATATTAGTTTTATTCAAACCGTATAGCACTCCTCCATCTTTGCAATGGCTACAATAAAACCATTTGGTCATTTGGTAATTTCCCTCAATGCCAGTTTGCCGTGTAATGCATTTACTGGAGGCAAAAGGGGTTTAAAATGCATAATTAGATAATTTGAATGATTCCTAAAACGGCATTTCAAAACAGCATTTTACGAGTTCATAACGTCAAAATAAAACCACTGATAGGAGTAAAAGGAACTTTAGAAGACAAGATTTTAAGATCTTTGTAAAGAAGCTGTGTAGGTTCATAAGCCTGACTAAAACTTCTCAAGCAGCACACAATGGTCGGAAATGTTTGCAGCAACTTGATTGTGACTTAATTGAGTCATAATGCAGTAACATCAACTGGTTTGGAATAATTTTGCTACTAGGGCTGAAACCTATTGGCACCTCTTGCTGCCATAATAAAACCAAATTGATTTCTAGAGGCTTTCATAAAATTTTGAGAGAACTCAATAAAGCTGGATGGTTTTTGCAATGTTACTTGGGTTGTCAACCATCAAGCAAAGTTTTAATGAAGATCAGCTTTTTCAAATGACCGGGTTGAAGAAAATTAGTTAATGCTCTGATGATAGCATCGTTGAAGGATTCCGTACTAGATTTATTTGTGGATCTACAGCTTATGAAGTGGAGAGCAATAAACGATTCCTTCCTAGTATCTGGACACTGCTTAGGAAACTTCAAGGTGTACAATTTGATAGCGGATGCTTGGACGAAGTCTTCGATCTTCTTAAACACAACATTGCTACTATGAATGATGACGGTTTGGATGCCGCAATGGTGTTCGAAGAAATGGCTATTCAGCCTGGCAAAAGTTATTATTTGATTTGTTGATAGTTATCGATTTGATTCGTAAAGCAGGAGATGTTGGCCTACGTGTTCATGCTGTCTTCAGCGATTGTGGAGGTGCTTATTGAAAAATTTAATTTGATTTATTTTACAATTGTAGGATGAATTTTGCGTTTACAGGAGGAAATAAAAATCTATGGAATGCAGTTGGTGTTTTACATTCACGTGAGAAGGATAAGTTGAATACCTCTTTCACACATCCTCTGGATCCATGTCGAACATTGGAAATAATACCTGACGTTGTTCACGTTTTCAAAAGTTTGGTTCACGGTTTGATAAGTAACAAAACGTTCATACTACCAGAAAAGATGCTTAAAAAGCATGGGCTTATCAGGTTACCGGTTGTTAATATCAATTATTTAACTGAACTTGCTCAGTAGCTTTTTTTTTTTAGTTCCATGATTATCAAGATTTTCAGCCCTGGTCGTAGTCACTCAAATACCTTTTTGGGCATTTTCGTAACTTGTTCGGGGGTGAGATTTGAACTCGTGACTTTGGAGTGAGAGGTATGGATGTTAACCACTGCGCCGGGGTCGCCCCCGCACTTGCTCAGTACGAACAGGCATGCGATTTGAAAATATCCTGTGTACTTACGGCGGAAGACATTAATTTTGAGAGACTACAATCGAACTTCGAAAAAATGAAGTTTAAAAATGCATCAAAGTTCGCAAACCACACGGTAGGTTCTTCTCAGCACTTTTTTAGTGGTGAATGTAACCGAGAGGACATTCTCACAAAGGCCTTTTTTTCTAGAATCTGTTTCATTATGGTTTGCATATATGACCGCCAGATCTCCGGGGCTAGCGTTGAGCCAAACCAATGAAAAAGCTTACGAAAAAACTATCATGGCTCTCACCTACTTTCGTTTAATGGCTGGAGAATGTAAAGTGGGTACCATGGCAGTTATCAGCCATTTTGACAACAGATTGTGTGCAACGACTATATCCATACTTTTTGGATGTGAAAAAGTATGATTTTTTCTTTTGAGGCCGGTTAACGCAAGACTGTCAAGAAAACGTGTTCTCGCAGCTGAGGTAACGACAGATTCGTCCATCAGCACTACAGACAAAGGACAGCCTGAAACTTCTCACGATGGCACAATATTTAACAGATGTACGCAATACTTCCTACGAATGGGACTCGAATCAATGGCTCGTTGAATTCTCTGATGAGCTGAAGAGTATTTCAATTCCTAAGAGAAAGATCACCGTACCTTCTCAACCAACAGCGTCAAAGGCTGATACCGATTAAATAGAGGTACCGGAAGACGATGCTTTAGTGCAAGAGTGTGAAACTTTTTGTAATCGATCATCGGAACAAAACGTGGTCTATTATCTCGCCGAAATGATAGTCAAGCAGGCGTCAAAACAGTTACATGTTTGTCATGATTGCGTAAGTAGCTGTGTCACTGATGACGATTTTGAAGCGGAGAACACTTTTTTTACAGAACTTAAAGACTTCACTGGAAGGGCTCTCACTAAAGTAATTCCAAAGCTGAGCAAAGATGATATTGAACGATAATCTTGAAACGCGGTTCTTTTCATTGATGTCTGGTGTTCCAGCGTCACATATCTTGGTGTCATGGCATGACATGGCATGAAAAACTCATCAAACGTTTTATTGAATTTTGCCTAAAAGTTAATCGGACTAAATTGATCAGAGATAAACGTGGTGATAGCAAATCAATGTGATGTGATGATTTGATGTGTAATAAGAACCCACCATCAGTGCAAGGATTACCTATGGCTGCAGGACTATTCTCAGCAGGTTGTTCTGAGAGAATAGCCTACGTGATGGCTTCTTGTAGCAGGGTCAGCCGATCCCAGTGAGGACCTTCGGAAGACTACGGCCAGAAGGCCGCCTGTCTTCGCATGACAAGGGACTGCCGACTCCACTAACCCTTGTCCAGTCAACAAATCCTTCGACTGCCTTAGGCTACCCCCATAGGGAATCCCCGTTATATAGTTATTAAAGGAACAGTGGAAATTTATTGCATAAATGATTTATAAAAAGTAAAGACATAAAGAAAATTTCACGGCTATACTGAACTTTAGATTCAATTAACACATTTATTTTTGTTTTTATTTGCACTAGTAAATGTATTGGGATATTGCAAATTAAGAAAACATCCTTCTCAAGCACATTTGGTTCGCCAACACTGTCTAATTCTTCTGGTCCGAGATCTGCCCTACGACTGATCCATAATGCAAGCTGGAAGTAACAGTGAATAATATCCTTCACCGAACCATATAGTATCCATGGGAAGCTCTTGGTTCAACTTGATAGATATCGGCCCCTTGTACTCACAGTTTTACCGGCAGATGTAGATGTTCCGTCCGCTGGATCCAGATTGGATCGGAAACCCACGAGCGAATCATCAGTAGAAGCTACGGTAGTTTTCATCACTGACAATTTGATAAGAAGCTTGTTTATTCTTACAAACAAACATATTCTTTCCTGTTGAATTCGTTCACAATTCCATATGTTGTCAACAGTATAATGTAAACAACAGGACGCAGGCCAAAAGTTTGTTGAATACTGCACGCATTTTGAATTGAGGGTTAATCATAAGTGTATTTATAATGATCGGAACAGTCTATAGCCCAATAGTTACAATCTTCCTTTCCGCCAACTTTTAACAACAACTTCAAAGTACAAAATGGGAAACCACTGGAACCCAAACAAAAACCTCTGCTTGCTACGAACTCCATTCGAAAACAACGAAAATGAACGCCCACAGTGGAGCACAGGGATGCCAGATATTTTTTTCAAATATCTGTGATAAAAATTTGAAATGTCTGGGAATGTCTATAAAAGTCTGTTTTTTTACAAAATTAGACTTCTTTCAACGACAAGACGAAATAAGAGAGCGAGTTATGTCATTTTCGCTATATGTGTGATTATGTAAACGTTTCTGCATCTTTTTCTTGGATTGTATGTTTCCTCCTGAACTTCAGGCAAAATTCCTCATGAACTTCTTGGCAGTCACTTCTTATTTTCTTCGACATTCACGTTCAAGAACCCAACATTACCATCTAGAAACATTTGGTAAGTTTATTTTCCTGAACATATTTACTTTTTAAACTTCTGATAAGTCCCATCCTGAACTACGAGGGCAATTTCCGCCAAACTGTGGGAAAGTTCTCTCCAGAATTTTTTTGGAAAATCTTATTGAAGTTGTAAGAAGTTTCTTCCTGAACTTATGAGAAGTTCTTTTCTGAACTTCCGAGGGGAGTATTCTCCTGAACTTCGGGGATGTTTGTCCCTGAATTTCTGAGAAGTTCCTGCTTGAACTACTAGAAAGCTCCCCCAATACTTCTTCCTTGAACTACTAGAAAGCTCCCCTAAAGTTTCTTCCTGATTTATCAAAAGTATCAACCTGACCTTCTAGGATTTTCTGAACTTTGAGAAGTTCTCATTCTGAAATGCTGGAATGTTCGATTCGAACCTTTAGGGAAGCTCTCTAGCACTTCTGGGTAGTTCCAACTAAACTTTTGGTCTCTTCGGAACTTCTGAAAAGATCTCTTGTGAACTTCTGAGGAATTCTTAACTGAATTTTTGGAAAAATTCTTTCTTGATCCTACAGGTAGTGCCCTCTCTGGTAAGTTTCTTTCTGAAATTCGTTTTTTCTTGAGCTTATTCTTCCCAAACTTCTGATTGGTCCCATCCTGAACTGCGAGGACATTGTTATTGAAACTTTGAAGTTTCTTCCTGGACTTCTGAGCTTTTGGGAAGTTTTCTCCAGAACTTTGAGGAAGTTTGCTCCGGAACTATTGGGAAATTCGTGCTCAAATTAGAAAAAAGTACCCCCAATGCTCCTGTAGAGATTCATATGAATATTCTGTTCTCTCTAAAATTTTTTGAGAAATCTTTATTCTGAAATTTTGAAATGTTCTCCTCTGGGCTTTGCCAAATCTGCCTAGCCTAAGGATTGTTTTTCCTGATAGTTTGAGAAATTATAGGTAGTTTCCTTCCTGGTTAGTTCCCGTTTAAAATTTGGGGCAGTTTTTTTTTTGAACTTCTGGGAAGTTCAATCTTGAATTTCTGGGAAGAACTCCAAAATCTCTGAAAAGTTCCTAACTTCAAAAAAGTCCTCTTCCCTCCACTTCGTCCTGAAGCTCTGATAAGTCCTCTCCTGATTCTTGGGGAAGTTCTGTCCTGAAGTTCCGGTAAGTATGATCTTGAACTTCGGTAATGTTTGGTCGTGAATTTTGAAGGTTCTTCTGCTTGAACTGCTTGCCCCCAATACTTCTGAGAAGTTTCTACCTGCCATCGGAGAAGTTTTTTTGTCGAAGTCTCCTCGGGAATTATCTTCCTGAAGCTCTGGGAAGTCGTCTTCTAAACTTTCCAGGATGTACCCTAAATTGTGGGTCTTTTCTTTCTATACTCTTAGGAATCTAGGACTAATTCAGGGATATATTTCTAAATCCCTAGTACAAATGTACTGAAATGATGCATTTAGTAGTACTTTGGAAAATTCAGAGTTTTAAGATTTGTTTTAATAACTCAGAACTTTCTCTTTTTTTCTATCCCCCGAGTAGCAACCAACTGGGCTTTAGAACAACAAACTCAGCAACCCCTTTTAACGGTAAATTTCTTGACTTTCGTTGTGACTTAATGGCAAAGGACCAATATTACCAACGCTTTGACAAAAAAAAATCACATGGCATTGAACCCTATCATAAGTAGGGACTACATATTACCTCGGAAAGGGCCTATACGATACTTATCTCCCGGCCCATTGTGTCTCCAAATGGTCCACCGCTTTCGTTTCTTCAAGGATTTCTACTTCAAGTGATACCTACGATATTAAAAAAAAAATCAACAAAGCTTCTTACCATATCTACAATACTGTTCAGATCCTTGTACGTTTTAAATCTGAAGTTCAGAGAATACCTTTATATGGAATTTAAAAAATATTTCAAATATCTGTAAAAGTCTGCAACATAAATAAAATGTCTGCTAAATGTCTGCATCGTTAGAAAAGTCTGCCACAAAAATGAAAAGTCTGCAAATTTACAGACATGTCTGTGAATATGGCATCCCTGGTGACGCAAGAATGAACTGTACACCCAATGTAAATAAAATAGTCTAGTGGCGATTCGAATTGACCGTTGCAATAAAATGAGAACGCATGGATAAGGTCCTGTTCATAAACAACGTAGGCTAATTTTTGAAAACCTCTGACAACTCACTCCACACTCATAGACTTTTTTCCATACAATTGGCTGGGTTCGATTCCCGGTCTGGACTAGAAATTTTTCGTTAAGGAAAATTTCTCGACTCCCTGGGCATAGGGTATGATTGTACTTGTCACACAATCATACTAGAGGTGTGTGACAATCACACTACAGGTGTGAATGTAGTTCGCCTCCCCTTGGTGCTCCTTGGAAACGTTAACCCCCCTTTAATGGCTAAACGAATTACGGAGGGAGCACCGTAGGGCTCAGATGGCCTTATACCTGACTTACGCTGGTCAGACTCTGATCACGGGTCTCCATGAAGGGCCGTGTCAACCCTCGCATGGCCTCCCTGCTCGTCTTCAAGCTGGCATAGATAACCATGGGATCTCTATAGCGACTACTCCAAGTGGGCTTGGATAGCGGCTGGAGGGGGACCAAACAGAATGGAGGGAAATACCTCAGGAACAAACACAACCCAGGAGAAAGCGAAGGTTCGCTAAAGGTGGCCTAGTGAGGTGCCCACCACGTGAGCGGTGGGAACCGGCGTGAACGACACTTGCGGAAGTGCCACGGCATCGCAAGCAGGACTCATCCGGGCCATTGATAGGATGCGTAAAACGCTTCCTAAGGTAGTGGAGGTGTCCGAGCAGTTGAATGCGATAATTGACTTAACGTCATCGCGCAAAACATTGCGAACGATCTGAAACTCAGCCTCCTCATGCTACGCATGACAGTGCATGCTGCATGCAAGGAGAGGGAAGAGCTGGAAGCCAAGCTCTTAGCCGAGCAAAGTGTCAAAGAGTTGGCACGGTTAGCAGCCACGGAGAGGGCGAGGGAGAAAGCCTCGAAACAGATCCGGACGGAAGAGTCCGTTTCAGTTGGGGACTTCGCCCCATCTAACATGGGGCTAGTGACCTCTAGCCGGGCGACGCTGTCCCCGGTTGAAACGGCTCTTGGCGCTTCTAAGAAGCGGTTAGTGTCCGACGCCACCATAGGGAAGAAAACCTTTACGAACGTGGCGGAGGGGTCAAAGGGCCCATGCTCGCGACCAGATCCGGCTGGCCGCAAAGAAAGAGGCCTCCGGTGCTAGGCCCAGCTCCAAAGGAGCGACGTCTAGCTCGAGAGTTGTCCCAAGCGCCGGGCCCCGACAACAGCAATAATTAGCATGGAAGTAAATGCTAGTGCTAAAAGGGGGACGAGCGATGACCCCAAACGTGGAAGGGATAGCCACTGGACCAAGGTCTGGAAAAAGGGGAATAAAACGAAAAAAGAAATTGATAATCGAAAGGTGACCCACAAGCGTAACCACGGAAAGGCCTTATCGTCAAGACCTTGGCGCCGAGGTGCAGAGTATAAGCCGACAGAGCTAAAGGGCCCGGCGTATAGAGACCTAGCAAAACAGGCCTTAGGTGAGGATGGTGAGGTACGCGCCCTCGTCTCACAGGTGAAGACCCAGCGCAAGAATCTGGATGAGATCACCGAGGTAGACAAATCTCCACTGCATTTAAGGAACAGTGCAAGGTCGGGACCCAAATGGCAACGATGAGGGTAGTAGCAGTTGAAATGGACGCGGCGTTGAAAGTGGTGAAGGTCAAAGTGGGATGGTCTATATGCCCACTTAGCTTACACCAGCCACCGAAGGCATGCTAACCATGCCTAGAGAGCGGGCACATGTCCTGGGAGTGCAAAGGCCCAGATAGAAGCAACACGTGCAGAAAGTGTGGCAGCACAAGCCACAAAGGCCCCCCCCCCCCAAATGCCTAATGTGCGTCGGGAAACCGGTTGATAAGCACGTCATGGGAGGGGGGGGGGGTGTTAAGGGTATTCCAACGAGCCAATTGTAATGCTGGTAATCCAACTAAACCTGAACTATTGTGAGGCCGTCCAGCAGCTGCTGTATCAGACAGTTCCAACCCATAACGCATCCCAGCCGGCAACGGCAACTGGGTAGCGTATAGGTCCCGTATGGCGGCATTATGGATGACGGGCAAGTACCCGATTTAGAACGTTGTGTCTACCACAAACGAAGGCTTCGCGGTTGTAAAAGTGAATGGAGTGTTCATCTACTGCTGCTACGCACCGCCAAGATGGTCGATCGAACAGTTTTCCAATATGCTCGATCGTATGAAAACTGAGCTAACTGGCCTGAACCTGTTGTTAATAGCGGGGGACTTCAACGCTTGGGCGCTCGAATGGGGGAGCCGCCGTACCAACCCCAGGGGTCAGATTCTTCTGGAGGTCTTGGCTAGGCTCAATGTGGACCTTGCCAACGTGGGTATCAAGAGTACCTACAATAGAAACAGAGCGGAATCGATAATCGATGTAACTTTCAGCAGTCCTGGGCTGCTTAATAATTGGAGCGTGGATCATGGCTACACCAATGGCGAACACTTGGCGGTTCGTTATTCTATCGTCCACAATACAAGGCAGCGTGTGGAAGGTGGAGCATCCACTCCATTCGCCCGCAGATGGAGGACGTCCTACTTCGACGTAGAGGCATTTAAAGAGGCGCTTGGGAGGGGACGAAACTTACGGTGAAGGAACCAGGAACCTTGCGGTGAACGAATCGTTATGAAACTTCCGCGAGCGTGAGATGCGACCATGCCGAGGGAAGTCAAACCGAGAAATGGAAGATTGCCGATGAATTGGTAGACGGAGTGGATCGCCGACCTCCGAAGAACATGCCTCCACACAAGACGGAGAATGCAAAGAACGCGGTCAGACGCCGATATAATCGAGCGTAGAGGGGCGTTAGTCGCCGCGAAGGCCGCACTACAGAGGGAGATAAAGGCAAGCAAGCGAGTCTGCTTTGAGGGCTTGTGTCAGAAGGCCAAAAGGAATCCGTGAGGTGACGCCTATCGGGTAGTAATGGCCAAAACCAGAGGATCGGCGGCTCAATACGAGCAATCACCACCTGGCCATCAAGACGGTTATCTTGCTGGATCCCGAAGTGTTCAGGGTGGTGATGCAAAGGTGTCTGAACAAGGGCGTCTTTCCGGACGCCTGAAATATTCAGACCCTAGTGTTGCTACCAAAGACAGGGAGGCCACCAGGAGATCCATCGGCATATAGACCTATATGTCTGTTGCATACAGCGGGTAAGGTGCTTGAGAGGGCAATCCTCAACAGACTGACAAAATACACGGAGGGTATAGGCGGTCTGTCTAACAACCAGTTTGGATTCCGTAAAGGAAAGTCGACGGTGGATGCCATTCTGTCCGTCACCAAGAAGGCTGAAGTGGCAGTCCAGCGCAAGAGGCGAGGAGTACGCTACTGTGCAGTGGTCACCCTTGACGTGAGAAATGCGTTCAATAGCGCCAGTTAGGTGGCTATCGCCGACTCGCTCCAACGCCTTCGGGTTCAGAAACGTGTTCAGATCACCTCAGGCGTCCCACAAGGTTCGATCTTGGGTCTGGTGCAATTGAAAACGATGCACGATGAAGTACTACGGCTTGAGTTCCCGAACCGGGTGAAGATATTTGGGTTCGCGGACGACATCACCCTGGAGATATGTGGAGAATCCATTAAAGAGGTGGAGCTAATGGCCTCGCACTCCATTGGCATTGTGGAGAGATGGATAAGCTCCAGGAAACTGAAGCTAGCTTATCATAAGACTTAGATCACGGTTGCTAACAACCGAAAGACTCCCAGATTGTCCTCGATCTCCAACAAAAATGGCGAAACAACCAACGGCAGGTCGCAAGGAGCACCTAACTACTGAAGTCCTAAGTAGTTAGACATAGTGGGTGCTTAGCAATTGCCTCCTCCCCGAAGGAATACCGAAAGCTAGTTCCGGGGAGGGTCCACGGCTTAAGGCACGGGTGGATTTTTAGTGCATCGAGGAGTTGGCGTCCTCATCCTCACACCTTGAGTTCTTCAGGAGTCTGGTTGTAGATTTTCCATCCCGTCTAAAAAAAAAATCTTACAGCATACAAATGATCAAAATTTCCTGCTCGGAATGTTTTCGGTTTCTGAGACTTGTTTTAATTAGACCGGCCGGTTGTGGATTCTATCAACCTTCTCCCTAATCCTTTAAAAATTATACCGCATATTCTAACAACCTTTTGTCATATAATTTGCCACTACTCACAGTTCCAGTATCACATAGACCTTATTCTCATAGTCGAACGCATCGAACAGCTGGATCAGCCGGGGATGGTGCAGGCAGCTCATGATATCGATCTCCCGCATCGCATCGGTGCGCTCCTTCTTCTTCTTGCAGGCCACTATTTTGGCCGCCAGCTCCAGACCGCTGGACCTCTCCCGGCACATGAACACCGTTCCGAACGTTCCCCGGCCCAGCTCCGGCAGTATGTCAAAGTTTTGCCGAGGATCAACATTCTCCTTTAGCGCCACCTGTCGGTAGGGGAATGCCGGCTCGAGCTCTGCAACGGGAAGAGTAAGAATGTGTTGGTTAATGATCGTCTTCTGGTTCGGATCTCGGATCGGCGAGAAATGGGTGGTGGGAAAAGGAAAAAACAAATTGAACCATTTGATTGCAGATTTTATGGGTTCGGTGTAAACAAATAGGGGTGGCTAAAAAAAACGCCGATTGAATGCATTCAACGCGCCATATGCCGAGCAAGTGGTTGATTTTCTGATCCCGGAATCATTCCGGGTGGTTGGGATGGGGCGGCGCGGGTGGATGCGATTGACGGATTAATGGTGTTTTATTTAAAGAGTGAGAGAGAGTTGAAGAGTTTGCTCTGCGGTCGGAGTATGGTGGTCAGTCAGTCACTAATGGAATACACGATCTGCCGGGAATGGTTGGTCTCCAAGATCGTCTACCAGTGGCGCATAATGCGGCACATGGTTTGTAAATAAACAGATTTCGTGTGTGTATTGATTCGATGATCGGTATGCGCGTTTGCGGGTGATTTACTTACCAGCTCCAAACGAAGAGTTATTTTCAAACATGAGTGAGTAGGCAGTAAATTTTGCAAACGACATGATTCGGAAATGCTTAACGACTGGTCATTGACTTGTTTTAAATAGATCGAAAATCCTGATCCATTTCACCAACCTTGTGTGTGTGTGTGTGTGGTTGGTTCTGCGGGGTTTTAGTGAATTTGAGATGAGCTTTCAGAAAATGAGAGTTATCTTTTTCCACGTTTATTTACTTTATATGACATGGCTGTAAACAGCTTAGAGCATTCATTTTCGCTTACACTGAATCCGTGTCCGTGGAGCAAAACCGAAGGAATGTAAACAAGCGGAGTAGTGTTTATTTTTATGTCTTCTATATGAACTTGAAATCTGTTATGATAGGAACGGGATGGAATTTAACTATGCTGGTCCAATTAGAGTTTCTGGGAGAAAAATAGCCTTCTGATTCGGAGCGCTTTAGGGTTTGCATCACATCTTGATAAAGGTTTTACTAACGTTGAATTGTTTGGGAAGGTCGAGGTTCACCTAATCTATCCGGATATGCAGCGACCGGGATAATCACCACATAAACCAAAGCAATGGATCATTTTTAGGGAAATTTTATAATTAAACACAACCGAATGCGATAATTGACTGCTGCTCAACAGCCGATCTTCTATAGAGAACGGAACAGTGGGAGGGAGAAAGTCTCCACTCGTTATTAGAATAGGTATCAATCCCCATGCTATAACATGTTGTTAATCTGTACTACATCCAGCATGAGAACAGAGAAACGCAATACTTAAACACTGCCAATAAACACTTACGAACTTAGAAACTCAAGCTGATGAGAAATGAAATTTCATTGCTTGCTACCCTTAATTAGCTATTATGATTATAACACATTACTGTCGGGTAAGCTACACGTCAAAGTCTAAATTCAAACTTAGGCTAATATTATAATTTCAGTATTTCGGTATTTTTCCACTATTTTTTCAGCTCCGAACAACAATGTCCCGCTCTAAAACGTAAACAAAATTCAACAATCGTGCGATACAAGTCCATAAATTATTCATCCTCGGATCTGAACGCCCACCACCTCGCCCGACAGTCAGATGTTTCAAATAATCTCCTACGACACAGATATAATGAGCACTGTTTTCCTATGTTGTCATCGGTGAAAAAGCGGTAAAATCAGCATTAGCCAACCAAAGACGACGACCGGTCACATAGGGAAAGACCTCGAAAAAGGAATCGACTCGGAACAGGCTAAAGATCGCGTGTTTCGCATCGTTTTGGCAACCTCTCCCATTCTTCTGGCGATGTTCGGGCAGCCTGGGTGATCAACAACGACGACGAAGACGACGACGCCGGCAACGATGATCATCATCATCTCATCTAATTCACCTACCGTAGGCATCGCAGATAGACACAGCGCACTGTGGGCCTGATGGTCAATTTAGCAGGGAAAAAATTTCTTAGTGATAGATGATGGGGTAAATATATCTTACCCAATTGATAAAGTTGAAACTGTCTGTTAATTTCCAATCGTCTAAGACAACTAGGTGGAATTCTAATTCAATCATCACAATATCGTAGTTATTTTCATGATTCAGAATAGGTATTTGGGTAGTTCTGATTTCAAGTTTAATGAGTAGAATTTCAATTGAAGTTAATGTGTTGTTAATGTTAATGTTAATGTTGAAATATGTACGTATTTATGTATTTCTTGAAACTGCACTAAAGTCATCAATAGGGAAGTATTAGAAAATCCAACTTGTTCAAAAACCAAACAAAAATTGCTTCGGAAAATTGATTACTATAAAAAAATGTAGCAAAAATCAGATGACATGTGTTTGTAGAGTAAGGAAAAAAACTACAAGGTACATTGAATTGTTCGGAATGATGACGTAGGACTACGCAACTCAATTAGGCCATTAAGATTGTACAACGCACTATTCTTTGAATTAACCCTTCCAGGCCATTTGGTGTGTTCTGATTAAAGTGGTGCTCAATAACATAAAAATTATTGAAAAAAGTTTGAAATATTTTTTTTGAGATATGTAAGGTCGACCAAACTGTCCTGGAGTTCAAAACTTAAGATCTACAGTTGTAAAGCTATGTCCATTTAGAACCCGGAATAATAAAACCATATGTATCTCGGTAACGGATTGACGTACAAATAAGTTTAATACATCAAAATAAAGGTAATTGGTACTTTAAGGAAACAATATCAATACAAATCATTTCTCTTCATTTCTAATGGAAATTCGCACTTTCTTCTTTATTCCTTCCATCAAACGCTACACACCTTCGTAGTCAACTTCCGTGGCACATTTGCTTCACATTTTGGTCATCTGAGTCGCGTCCCAGGCCGTTTTTACAATTTTCTTAAGCTTCCGCTTCATTATTGCCCAACATCTCTCGATGGGCTGGAACTGCGGGTAGTTGGGATGACTTCCCGGCTGTAGTGGCAACTCGTCAATTCTGGCCAAAACTTCACGAGACCTTTATGGGCTTTAATGAAAGGTAGTACGTGGTTTTACCGGCATTCTTTCTTGTACAGCTTTGAGCCCATCGTATTATTCGTCACGAACACTTTGGTCCTTGCTCCGCAGCTGGATATCTCTTGCCAAATCATCAGTTTTTTTTGCAAATTTGTCCATAAAAGCAAACTTAAATGTCGCAGAATCCATTTTGACGTTGGTTTCATCGTCGATGAGCAGGCAATAGCTGTAACAGTAGCTTTATCCGCTTTACAATGTAACGATATATATTCAGACATATTCAATGAATCCCCTGGAAGACCAACAGACATTAAGAGATAATCTAGGGGTACTCATACCAAACAAACTAACTTAATTTTGTATAGCCCATAAACCTTATGTTACAATTGTAGACCAAAAGTTTTGAATGACCTGAAACTAACAAGATTATCTTGTGATGTATGTGGACGTTTCAGAATATTCATTGAATATGTTTGAACAGTTATCGTAGTTTTGTTTAGCCCAAGCGGCTACGGTTACTACTGTACATCATCAGATCTAAACTCAAGTCAGTGTTTATGAACTGAACATCCCAAGATAATCTGATAATGACTGGTGACCTTACGAAAGATTCACTGAATGTGTGTAAGTTGCACAGAAAATGTTCAAAGTGCATATCGTCACCTTTCATAGGATAGGAAGCTTTTGTTACGACTGTAGAGCTTAACTTCTGATCTTAAGGCAGTTTTGGTGACCTAGAACATCCCAAGATATTCTTCTTCCAGAAGACTCACTTGAAATTGGTCAAATACACGTTGTTACTTTGTTTGGTCTAGAAAGTTACAGTTATAGCTGTAGATTTTCAGTTTTGAATTCCAGGATAGTTTGGATACCATAGATTATTGTCTCATAATATCTGTTGGTCTTCCAAGATATTCAATGAATATGTATCAATACACAGCGTAGCTTTGCATCGTCCAGAAAGCTTTTGTTGCAACTGTAGGTCCGATGTTCTGATCTCAAGGATAGTTTGGATGACCCAGAACATGTCATTTTGCTGCATAACGTTTGTTGACCTTTAGAATATGAATTGAGTATGTTTGAATATTTATTGTTATTTTGTGTTGCCTAAAAAATTACTGTTACTAATTGTAAATCCTAACTTCTGAACGCCAGGACAGTTTGGATGACCTAGGGAATCAGAAAGTTATAAAATATTGACTGCTGACCTTCCGAAAGATTCATTGAATATGTTAGAACAGTCACCTTATAATAGGCTATATAAGGCTATATAGCCGAAAAGCTATTGTTACAACTCTAGATTTTATGTTTTGAGCTTAAGGACAGTTTGAATGACCCAGAATATCCCAAGAATGTCGCTTTATGTCACTTTTTTTAAAAAAAAAAGACCGTGCGTTTCTCGTATTTGCTACTCCGTTTCCGATCAGAACTATTGTTATTGCACAGAGAACCACATAGATGGAGCTTGGGAGTAGTTTTACATCTTCAATGTGCAAGTTCACTATTTCATTCTACACTGATATAGTCTTTCCTTGTATTCTCCCATACGCGGGGTAACGATCTGTGATGATGTTTGTTTTGAGAAGGAAATAATTTCTCATCACCATGAAGGCTCTAGGAGTAGACAGCAATTTTTGCTAGAACAAAGTTGTTAAGAGAAAGTACTGATAGTTCCCCGTTAGCTCACGGCAGGTGGTGAAAATTGAATAGAAGTAGTTTGAAATTGAGCGGAGGGCATTGTGAGGTAGTATTTCGAAATTCTATTTATAGACCAGTACCGGCGCCGGCCACGTCTCACGGTCTTTGGGGAAAAAGGGGGAAGGATGATTAGTTTAACAATCGTTGGTTAGAAACCGTGTACACCTCTGCGTCTCTTCGATCCTTCCAAGGGAAGGATAGATTTGTGTTAGTGAGGCAGGTTGGTTATTTATAGATCATGGACTCAAAGTGGTAGGTAAGTGATGCGATCAACGAAAGCGCAGTAGACTGCTTTTTTATTTGAAATCTAGTGGTGAGAGAAAGAGGCAAATGACAAATAGCAAGGAAGGGGACGGGCCTGGGATTGAACTCCCGACCATTTGCTCAATAAGCAGAATAGGTAACCACTGAGGTACCCAGTCACGTCTGGAACGTCGCATTATGTCTGTTGGCCTTTCAACAGACTGTTGACTTTTCAATGAATATTGCTTAATACATATTGTTCCTTTGCATACTAACACTGACAACTGTAGATCAACTCGACATGAATCTATCATCATCGTGTTTGTTTACGATTCCTAAATATGTTTGAATACGTTGCATTACTTTATATAGCCCAAAAATGCTTTAGTTACTACTGTAGATCTTAAATTCTGAACCCAAGAACAGTTTGGATGACCTAGAACATCAAAAATCTATCAAATAGAGACTGCTGAGCATCCAAAAGGTTTATTCAATATGTTTGAATACAAATCATAATCTTATGTAGCTCTAAATGCTACCTTTACAACTCTAGATCTGAAGTTCTGAAATTAAGTACATCCCATGTCCCATAAGTACATCCCCTGCAGAGAGATACAAAAATATTAAACGTTTATCACCAAAAATTCAATAATGCGTTGCATATGTACCATATTCGAAAACAACGCTTTTTACTATTAAAAAGGCATTTATTTTTTTGTTCCTGAACTTTTCAATATTCAGGATGTTCTAGGTCGTCAATTAGGCCTTACGTTTACATTTTATTTATATTCCTCAGGTAAAAAAAAATATGTTGAATAATTTCGCCGAAGAAAGTGTACACTTTTATTCAGTCTAGTTATTTATACAGCCGTTTTCCTTTTGAGTCATAGATGAGCTCTTAATCCTGAAGGGCTTAATATCCTTCATAGGACAAGGCGTAACGTTTATGAATTTTTCAATAGTTTGTTGCCCGAAATCAACATTGTTCTTTATTGAAGTTGATGCGTCGAAATAGTTCCGATCGCTGCAAACATTTTGAAAATCTTTTGAGAAATGACTGAGATATTAACGCTAAAAAACTGACCACTTTTCGCAACGGTCGCTTTGCCTCTTTTTTTAAATTGTAGTCAAGATAGAAAACACAGATGTAGTCCTACATCGATTTTTTTTTCTTGTTAATAGATGGGCTTCAATCGGGTCTTCCATTCTATTTAGTTTGAGCTGATGGTTGTTAACTTGCCTTGGACTTTGTCTTTGCATTTTTTTTTTCAGGTATTGAGTTCTTACTTAAATAGTAGATATCAAATGCTTATGCTGATTATTCATTTATTTATATATTCATTTATTTATTCCTGCTTGCAGACAACCGTAGCTTTAAATTTGGGGTAAGCTGATAACTCATTCACTGTCATATAAATATCTTGGGGTTTAGTTCGATTTAAAGTGCACCTGGAGATCCCAAATTGAGTATCTGAAGCGAAAGAGCCAGCAAAGGTTCGATTTCTTCGAGCAGTTACTGGAGCCTGGTGCGAAGCACATCCGCAATTTATTTTAATACTGTCCCGACCAGAAGGGTGTAGCAAAAAATTACAAAATTATAACAACCTTGTTACGACTTAATGGTTATGATATAAATTTGTTAAAGATGGTTTCATCTGGATAATTGTATAATATGCCTACTTATAACAAATAAAGTTATAATATCCCAGGAGGCACAATATTTGTAGAGAAATAAATTGATTTTATAGATAGCTGATATGATTTTGCTACATCGTTAGAAAGATTGTTTTGTTATATCTATATCATTGTTTGCTATAATTTTGTTACCTTTTGAGGTTTTTTTGTTACAATTGCTGTTATTTTAACTACATCCATGATATAAATTCTAACAACCTCTGTTATAAAAATAGCATAACTGAATAACAAAACTTGAATTATTTTGTTGTTTCCTTTGGTCGGAGTATCTGACAGCGATTTTGATCATTTTAAAGTACAGTAGGCTATAGGTTGCACAGAATGTTGATTTATGAAAAACCACAATCACACTTAGTGAGTGACCTCAATTGCATCCTTACTGTTGGTATAATTTTGTTTTAGATCGATTAGAAGAACATCGTCTGTATAAAAGCGATTCGCCAGCTATCGCTAGAGTTAAGGCGAAGGAAAGAGGCAAATACTTGGCTCGATACTATGGAAATTCATGAACTTTTTGATGACGACAAAAACTTATTTCAGGCTTTTATTATTGCGGATTTTGTGGAGTTGAATTTCAAAGAAATGTTTGAATGTTTATTTGTTACAGACAGCGCGGAGTTGAAGCTGATTTTATTTGTTTTTTTGTGGAAACATTTTTATTATAACAGCAGGTGAAACAGTTTTGTTTTGTATCGTAACAACTGCTGATATAATTTTATTACGATCCATCAATATTATTAAAGCTTTTGCAACAATATCTGATATAATCTATGTTACATTGTAACAAAACTGTGCTGCGTATTTCTCGTAATGTTTTTGTTACACATGTATCATATTTTATAACATTTTTATTACTTTTAGAGGAATTTTTTATTACGAGTTTTGTTATTTTAACTACATCCACGATCTTAAATGTAACAACCCTTGTTCTAAGAATCTGCGTAACAGAATAACAACATGTGAAATTATTTTGTAATTCCCTTCTGGTCGGGTTACTAAAACGAACCCTACTGTCACCCAATCCTGGGTGAGATCCTACACCCCAGTGATTTCTCGTAGCAGTGCAGTGGGTGTTTTCGCCTTCCAATAAATCGAGATTATGACGTCAACATACTCCTACCCTTCCCTTATTTATATCGTCTTAATTTAAGATCACCAGTTTTTAAAACATTGAGGATGTATGTTAGTCACAAGCATCATCCGTTGGTTCTATGTGTAAGCGGTTTGGCTTGCACATCATAAAACTGGAACGTAGTCAGTATCGATGGCTTCGCATTGCGTTGAATTGAATGCACTCAATTCACACGATGTGTCTAGAAGTGATGGCTGGCATGTTGCCACTCTTGAGATCGTTTTTTAGAATTATCTCTCCGGTCTTCAACTAGTGTTACAACTTTGTACATAACACAAGATGTCAGCCCTCTGTCGAATATTCTCAATTGTGTTTGCTTCTTCGCCTTCGGCAGTTCGGTTCATTTTTATTTTTCCATGAAGCAAGAGCTTCGTGAAATCCCAGAGCATCATCGTCCTATGGTTTCTCCAGCGATATATGCTGTAAAGCTTGGCAAAGTTGATCCCACTAAAACGGTCTCCACTGACGGGTCATTAATCGAGGAATCTGCCGGCTTTGGTATGTACAATGAAATTCATAGCGCCAATCGTAAACTTCGAGTTCCTTGTTCTGTGTATGTCGTTGAATTAGCTGCTATACACTTAAGGCTTGAAATTGCCTCTTCAATATTTTCTTCATTTTCATGGAAAATCTCAGCTCTATAAAGGCTTTTCTCTCCTTGAGGTCGGTAAAGCCCCCTCCGTATTTTCTCCTGAAAATACCCGAGGTTCTAAGTGCTTTATCTTGGCGTTATTTTATCATCACCTTTCCATGGGTTACTTTTCAATGTTCAATTCTGGGCAATGAGAGAGCGGCCTCCCTTTCAAAGGTAGGCGCAATAGATGGCGATGTATATGATCGACAAATAACCTTCAACTATTTTTTTTCCTATTTTTCGTCAACAGTCACTCGTTAGCTGGCAGAACAAATGAAGTAAAGGAGATTTGAGGCGATGGTTACATTCTATCATCCCAAAGGTGTCGAAGAAATCTTGGTTTAGGGGGATGGATAAACAACCTAACAAACTAACATACTAACAAACGTGGACCATAAATCAACTATCTAGATTCTGAGCTGGAATGCTTGTTTGGAATAAAAACTCTCACTCTCACCGATTTTCTCAATGAGAGAGCAATCAATATAGGTATCATCACCGAAACATAGCTGAAACCAGCAGTAATCATTAATATTCCCAACAATCAACTTATCGAACTTGGTCGATCCATTTCCGGATGAGGGGATGTTGCAACTGGCTCTCGCTGCAAAATCCACAGCGACATGTTGCCGAATTTCCAGCTTAAACTGATCAAAGCCATAGGTATCGAGGTAGACACAAACAGCGGATCGATCACCATTATCACGGCCTATTATTTATCTGGTGCCCACCGATAATGACACCCGGAGAGAGAAGAGAAGGACGCTAAGATTAAACAAAGCTCGCCGAACTACAAAGTTGACCACATACATGCCCTTAATCAGACCGGTAGTCCTCTACGGCCACGAAGCATGAACATTGCGGCGTACCCTTCGCAGACTGCGTGGCTGGCGAATTGCAGCCAAGTACTGAAAAGAATGGAGACAACTTATGTTTACAGCAGAGGCCACCCTGGCCTTGGTCATATTGATAAGGTAAGCCGACCTCAACACAAAACATGAAGCGATGGGGAACACTCGGCTTCATCATCCAAAATGACCTGATTTCGGAGATCCAAGATATGCTGGGTGGTCCAAGAGATGTTGGAAGCTTGACTAGTTTTCATTTTGTTAGAAAATAGTCAAAGTAGCATTTACTATTAGCAAAATTCCTATTTACTCGAAATTGTTCGAAAGGCTGATCCAAAGCCGTTTCCTGGAATTCACAAACCGGAACAACATCTTCAGGAGCAGTTTGAGTTCATTAAAGGCCAATCTACCATCCACCAACTGATGCGAGTCCCTCGCGACATCAAAAAGGCGTTCGGCAATGTTCGGCATGATGGTCTGGAACTTACGTTAGATCTTGACGCCATTATTGTGTACTCAAAGCACTTCTAATAGTAACATCCCAACAAACATCAGAGTCGAATAAGGTCTGTATCCGCAATAATCCGACACCTCAAAACATGAATAAAACATAATTTCGCATTATATTTCCGTCGTAGTTGTTTATTTCAGATTCATGGATGTGTTTTAACAATTCGTGAAGACAAAACATAGTTATTCGGTATTTGCATAAAATTTTCGAACTTTGCGCTTAACTCCGTCCATTAGGGTTTGTACAGACTCTTCAGAAATCGTAGAAGCCGGCTTTGTCCAAATTTGCTGGAAGTGTTTGATGTCTTTGATTCCTTGCTTCTTTCCAGAAAGCTTCCGCTTCATCAGAGCCCAATATCTCTCGATTGGTCGTAGCTCTGGGCAATTTGGCGGGTTTGAGGTTTTTGGTACAATGTTCACTTGATTTGCTTGGTACCACTCCATCACAGTTTTAGCATAGTGGCATGATGCCAAATCGGGCCAGAACAAAGGTTTTTCTTTGTGACTTTTGATGAAGGGTAGCAATCGCTTCTGCAGACACTCTTCTGATAGATGTTCTTGTTGATTGTGCCTGTAGTGACGAAAGATTTACTCTTTTGCCACACGTGCAAATTGCTTGCCACACAAGGTATTTTTTGGGAAATTTCGATGCCTTCTTTCGTTCTGAAATGCTCAGCTGTAGCATTTCTGGCCATAGCAGAATAAAAGCCAGCCCTGAAGCTGCTTGAAATCCTCCAGGACATAAGTTTCATCGTCCATAACAACGCATGAAAACTTCGTCAAATATTCGCAGTACAAACGTCGAGCCCGTGATTTTGCTGCCAAGTTCTGTTTGTCGTTGCGATTTGGAACTGTTTTTACTTTATATGACTTAAGTCCCAAACGTTGTTTTGATTTTTGGACAAAACCAGGCGACATCCCTATTTTACGAGCCACCGTTCGAATGGAGAGATTTGGGTTTTTCGTTAATATCCTATTCACCTTTCGGTCCACGATAGGACCAGCGCGTCCAATGTTTTGTCACTTCTCGGTTTCCTCTCCACCGTCAAATGTTCCGAAAATGATTTGAGCACATCGTGAACAGTGGATTTAGGCAAATCCAATGTTTTTGCAAGGTCCCGTATTGACAAGTCAGGATTTGCCGTACGCCCGTACAAAATTCGCTCGCGTACTTGTTTTTCTTTCGTCGCCATCTTGAATAGTATACATGAAATGTAAACATCAATCATGTCTTTTTCATCATAGACTCTCAGCTATACCACAGTGAAATTTTTCATTCCTACGTGCAATATTTCGTGCAAGGTGTCGGGATTGTGTAGATGCCATAATGTTCTCCGGCGGTAGCACTGGTGGTTACCTCTTACAACCTCGCTGATTGATCCTACCTTGGATAAATACCTCGATTATGGCATCCAACAGAAAGCTCTCTAACGCTCGCCCGACAGCTTACGCAATCGTGGTAGGCCGTGCCTCGACCTCTTCGTGTTCCACCGCAGCAGAGGTAAGACGTGTTTCCGAGCCACAGAGCGGAATGGTTGATTCCTTGGTTCCTGTAATTCACATTGGCGATCTGATGCCAGGCTGCTGACATATTCAGCAGCATGAAACGCATCCAATTGTTTAATCTATCAAGGAATCAACCATACCGTAACAAAAAGATAAGCATTCAAGATTCCAAATCGATCGCATAAAGAGCATAATTCCTCGAAATTTTTTTTGAGATTGTGGTGGACGAAATGGGATCACACGGCGGTTGTTCCTGTTCTGTTAAAGCAATTGAAACACGTGCAGTGATTTGGTAGCGGATCGAGACGACCGCGTTTGTTTGATTTGGTAGCGGATCGGGACGACCGCGACTGTATTTGACTAGGTTACGTTTGATAGAAATGAAAACGGCTCGAGACGACCACGTGTGATGAAATTGGTAACGGTTCAAGACGTCTGTGGTTTTAATGTTAATGGTTAAATGAAAATTTTGTTAAAACTAATTTTAGCAACAAATAGTAACTAGACTGTTGGAACCGTAATTACCGCGCACTATTGCTAATCGAAATTTCAGCTCCGATTGAAACCATCGCACTAAGAGTATCGCACACGTTAAACTTACACAGGACTCTCCATACATTTATTTTTTTCTAGATATCAGATAAGAAATGTCGTCTGAGTGGAAGATATGTTCGCGCTCCTGAGTTCCTATGGATTCGGAAGAACTCTTGAGTATCCGTCAAGTGAATCAGACTACGAAGGACAAGACAAAAAGCGAAACGATTCCGAATGTCCAGTGAACAACAACAACATATGCAATTCTTTTTGTGTGGCTGAAGCTGAAGAAATGGAGGAGTCTATCTCTGACACTGGCAACGACGTAGAACCTGAAGGTGGATGTTGGTTCCCGTAATTCACAGGGATTAATGTGGATACAGGTTTTAACCACTTGTTCAAACAATTTTGAAGAAGTTATTCATCTTTTTTGAAGAAAAAGCAGAACATCTGCTCCAAATTTGTTTGAACAAACAGTTATTCAGCATTGATGTTTGCTGGGATTGTTTCAACAGCGGGTTTCCAATTATTATTCAGAAATTTAGGCTTAAATCTATGAAGTGACGTATTTAAAGAGCAACTTAAAAACTGTTATCAATTAAAATTAATTTATTTAAAATTGTTAGGCACTGATATCATTTATGGTACATTTACCCTATTTAAAGATATCATGCGTTGTGTAGAAAGTGAGAAAGAAAACAAAGATCGAGTTTATTTCAGAGCTTCAGAAATTTATGCCAAATGCTTCTGACAACACATACTCGATTCTCAGTAGTTGCTATTCTTTCCACGCTGATCTCCAATCTAGACCACTGTGCCATGAGGTAAGGGGAGAAATTCGATTCGCTTTGTGTGCGAACGACGCAACTCCAACAAGCTCTCCCCCCCCCTCCCCCCCGCAGAATAGCGTATAATTGCTTGAATGAAACAGAATCGTATTACGATGGTGGTGCCGACCCGGTTCAAGGTGCCCATCCTCACCGCGCACCGCCACACCGGATTAGCTAAGCAACGTTCGGATGAGATGCCGGCTGTCGCCATTTGCGGAAGGAACGCAATTATTTATTCAGGACCGGTCGCTTTGTATGGTTAATGTGATTAATTTATATAGGTACACAGGAGTTTTTGTTTCGTTGGCTTTCTTTCGAACAGCTGTTGCTACTTTTTTATAACGTTTTGACGGTTTGTGTGAGAAATCGTATTTTTCGTGGCAAACATGTTTACTTGAAGATCTGTTTTACAGTTGGCGTAAACTAGTAGTTAAAATTACACATTCGATTTTCACAAGAACAAAAAAGTTCCTAATTATGTCGATAAATTATCAGTGTGTAATTTATCGCGTAATTAATTCAATTTTCTCTCCCACCGTGTCGACCGAAACTATGCTGATGGCTCAAGGACTGTGGCAGGAATGTTTGGAAACAACCAGACCGTGAAGCTCACCAGTCAGTTGGGGGGAGGCACTCTTACATGTTTGACTAATTTCTTACGACACGCACATTCTTAATCGCTTTCTCAGAGAACGATGCTGATGGTTCACCGTGCACCTCCACGACCTTCACATTCATTTTTAGTGGCTACTGGCATCAAGAACAACAGCAAGATCAGCTGTCATGATTAATTGGCAACTTGCCTTGAGTCGCCTAAGGAGGTACCATCATGATTCCCGGCCACTCACGTGTCAGCTCGAGCTTGTTATCTGAAGAGGCAGCTGACAACTTTCGGAGGAACGCTTTCGACACGGTGCGTCACATATTTAGGTAGCCACAGACATCCAAATCCAATTCCGAACTGAAATAAGCTGAAACGCAGGTCAAAGATTCCGAATGAAGTCGTCAAAATAACTTACCTTTCCTAATAGGATCTTTGTTTGCCACCATCAGACGCAACTGACCAAATGACGAAATACTCTCGCCACCAAATGACCTGAATGTTCTCAAAATAAATAAAAAAATAATGTGGATATAAAACATCGCCACATACCGGGCTGTCTCATGCGTATAAATTCAAATATATGACGTCCCCTGATCTTCCATAGTGCGCTTTGAAAGTGTCGTAAACAAGGGATGTGACCGTGAAAAAATTACGCGCACTCATTTTATAGCAGTGCAACTCCAGAAACGTCCTTTGTCACACTTGGATGAAATATGGTTGGTGGGAATTCAGCTTTCTAGAAAGTTTATTTGCACTCCGGTGGCTGGTGTGCTTGGGATTTCCGAAATAAATACTCGCTTATCCAATGAATTAACTGAAAATGAAATCCTGCAACTAGCGACACAATAAACTGGCTGAGGCATGCCCACAATGGATACGTTGGCATTTCGTTGACATACGTTTGACAGAGAACCTAGCGCCCAGAGAAATTATCAAAAACAAGCAAACGAAAAGGCAACGTAATTGTAGGCAAGGCTCTTGACATCTGTCGAAGAAGATCGCAGCAAGCGCTGCCCGCTGTAACTGAATGTTCAAGGTTATTCACGTCAAAACCGATCAGTGTGTAACACAGATCCATTAAATATAGCGTGAAATTTTTTGGTTTAGGTAAAATCGGAGGGAGCCCTTTCTCCAAATGAACTTTAGATTAAGTTAATTATCACTGCACTTTTTGAGACTAAAAATCACAAACAAAACAAACAACCCATAATTTTTATTTCTTTTATTTTCCGTCGCCCTATTTCCTCACACCGCGGAGACAACCACTGACAACCATTGTTACAACAAGATGGATGGAAACAAAATCCTGGAAACGAATGCTGTTCGGTGAGTGAAGTGTATACACCCCTTAACAGAGGAGCTTTAATTGTAGCTGTCGAACTTTGTATTAGTATCAGAAAAGCATATACATTAACAAGCGTAAACTGTTGACCGCACTGCTCTTAAACATTCATTGTACTGTAAGTATTGTACTATAGAAAAAAAAAACTCAGTACTAAAGAGTGGACTGGTCAAAAATTGGTCAAACATGGTTAAGTGCACACTGACTACTTTATTAAAAAAATGATCAATCTTTATTTCTTTTTGAAGTTCATTTGCGGACGAACCACAGGAAAATTATTTGATTAGGCTTCCGATATTCCAAATGCGAACTGTCGGGCTGTACTTTTCACACCTTCCATTAAGTGTTGTACTGCTGTTATATCTACATTATTTGATCCTGAACGCCAATTTGTCTTGAACTGTTTTTCACTTCCAACTGTTTTTTGAGTTCTTTTGAGAGGTTTCTCTTTACGATTGCCCAATATTTTTTCATTGAGCGCAGTTCCGGCGAGTTTGGAGGGATTTTCTCCTTGGGTACGATTTGCACACTGTTGGCGGCATACCATTCCTGAGCCATTTTTCCGTTGTGGCAAGAAGCAAGGTCTGGCCAAAACAGCATGGGACATCTATGTTTCCTCAAGAATAACGATAAGTGTTTTTGCAAGCATTCCTTTAGATAAATATCTTGGGTGACAGTGCCAGTTGTCATGTAACTTTCACTTTCTAGCCCACAGGCAGGCGTGCCATTATGCCAGATTTATCTGGCACTGCCAGACTTTTTCTTGCCAAAAAGATGAAAAAAGAAAACTTGCAAAATGCCAGACTTTTTAAAATTAGAACAGATGAAAATTTTTTTTCGATCAATCCTTTTCCACTAAAGCGTTAAGTGATTTGCGTAACTACTTATTACGCCGAAACGTCGGAAAATAGAAAATTGTCTGTTTTCATTATTATAAAGACTGAAAGCCAAAGAAATCATCTTAACACTACTTATTTTATATCCACGCTTTTCGTGTGTTCATTTTTTTTTTAGTGGTGAAAATAAAAAAATAATGAACCTTGATGTATTAGTGCGAACAAACCTTACCCATTACGTTTTCACGCGGTTTCGACGTTTGTTTTGTTGATTTGTTTGCGCACTCATGTCACTTTGTCATATTGAAGCTGGATTCCGCAAAATAACAAGTGCAACTATGTCGTGTGTAGTTCTCGTCCAATGAAAACGATTCGTAGCTATTTTGTGCGAATACGTCAAATATTTGGTCGGATAATGTTCAAACTGTGTAATTTCACCCTTGTCTGTTACTGAAGTTTGCGAGTACTCGAGTCAAAAAATGACTATTTTTGGAACAACATTTGTAAGGGGCCTATCAACATTTGTAAAACCTCTTGAACCCTTTTCAATTGTTAGTCCAGAGTTTTACATTTCCATGTATAGCCAGATTTTGCCAGATTTTTTATTTGTGACACGCCAGATATTTTTCAAAAACTAATGGCAACCCTGCCCACAGGAGCAAATCGCCCACCAAACCAAGTATTTTATCAGGAACTTTGACATTCTGCTTAAATCTTTCCTTTTCCGGTAGCCTTATAAAACTCTTCAATGGGAGGTGTTTGAAATCAGCCTTGACGTATGTTTCATCATCCATAACGACGCTAACAAACTTTGTCAACAAACGACAATCTACGCGCTATTTCTATTGTGTTTGGCTTATCATTTCGATTTAGTGTAACTGTAACCTTATATGTTGACATTCCGGCTCGTTTTTTTGCTTTTTGCACTGTTTTCTGGGACTTTTCCAATTTATTTCCGCTATCTCCGATGGACAGGTTGGGATTGCGTTTCAATCTGCTGGCCACTATTCTTCCGGTCGCAAAATATTTAATCATGGCCAAGACTCCTAACTTTTCCTCGAACATGACCCATTAGCTTCTGCACAGGGGTAATTTCCACCATTTTGACCACTTTTGGCCAATCTTTTTTAAATTTTTGGATGTCGTCCGCTAGTTTTATTAATTTTCGAAGCCTTGCTCTTGGTGAAGCCCAAAAAGCCTCGATTGGCCGTGCATCCGGGCAGTTCGGCGGATTCATGTCTTTCGGCACGAAACATACATTTTGACTTTTGTACCATTCTAAAGTGTCCTCTGCGTAATGACCTGACGCCAAATCAGGCCAAAACACTACTTGACCTTCGTGCTGCCTGATCATCGGCAATAATCGCTTCTGGAGACATTCCTTCACGTATTTCTGAGTGTTCATCGTCTCCATTGTGATGTACGGACTAGATGTTTTACCACACTCGCATATTGCCTGCCAAACCATAAACTTCTTACCGATTTTTTCGGTAAAAATTGTCTGCTCCGTTTCGGGGATGTTTTTGTCTTCGCTTACAGTAGTGCCTTTTGTAATCTAGTTTCACATACGTTTCATCGTCTAATATTATACACCCAGAACATTATTATACAAACACAATAGCGAATCGTAGAGTTTGCGGGCCCGTGGTTTCACGGACGCGGCCTGTTTTGGGTTCCTTTTGGGTTTTTTCTGCTTCCGGTATGTTTTTAGCCTATGTCTTTCTTTGGCACGCATGACGTTATTACCGAGGTCCCTAATTTTTTGGCAACATCCCAAACGGAAGTCGCTGGATTTCGCTTGTAGGCATCCCTGATCTTTTTATAGATATCCGGACTAACAGGATCGGATTTCCGACCACTCTTCGGCGCATCTTCAAACGTACACTGTTCTCTATATTTTAGAATCGTTTCCGACGACCGCTCCGCCGCTTTCACCCTCTTCCTTGGCCAATTTTCTCAAGGAGAGTCTGCTCACGGTGCACCATTTGTGCACGATACTTTTTCGCTGTTCCGGAGTAAGACCGCGCATTTGGATAGGTAACACAAAACTGAGCACTTTTTTGATGCTATGTCATTCAAAAATGGGCAAACAAAAGGACGCAGCCAAAACATGTTGAAATATTTCATTATATTCAAAGTGACCGTTAAAATAGGGTGTGCTTATACTTTCTGGAACAGTCGGTAGTTGAGTTAGCCAAATAGTTAGGATAACCAATACGCTTGTAAAAAATGAGAGAAGAAGGAAAGCCGAGTGGTACAAACTTTAAAAATGCGGAAACGTCCGTCTAATCTAGATGTTTGTTTGATTCCGGTTTGGGATAAAAGCTCGAAATAGAGGAGAAATTTTCTCAACGGGGTTTGTGGTTTGGTAAGGTATCCATGCATGTCTTAAGGTTGGGCATTTTAGTGATGAGAGAGAAGAGTGGTTAGTCTGGAATTATACGTGTTTTTTTCTAATGTGATAACAAACAGTAACACATGCATAAATTTGCGTTTTTTGCCCTTTTTGCATCGGTGACGAATTTTCGAAAGGAAATGAAAGAGCTGTGTTGCGCAACAGCTTTGGTTTTGTAAATTAAATAACCATTAACATATTTGTTCACATTGGACCAGGTTTAAGCAATTGCTTATTGTTTCACAAATGCAGATTTTTTTCTTTTGTTGTTCTTTTGAGATCAATGCTGTAGAAACGTCTGTTATTGAGTGGTCATTCGTTTTATTGAAGATCAAAAGATGGTATGGATATCCATGATGGTGGTACAATGAACGTTAGAGGAACCATTTCTAATCCATTGAGTGCGGACAATGGATTTTCGAGACAACCGAGTGATGCGGATTGCGGATTTCTTGATTGAGGCTGTATTATTTATTGGACGATTGAATTTCAGCAAGTTTCGGAAAAAAAAATTCCAGAAAGGCCTTAGCTTTTTGTTTTAAAAAAAAAAGCTTGAGGGTGAGTAATGTCAGTGGCATAGTTGACGTAGGACTTCTTGTTGGTGGGAAAAACTCCAACTTATTGAAGCAAAAATCTCATAAATCTATCGAGAAATGATAAAGCTATTAGCGTTCATACTGTTTCAGTTATTTTCAAATATTCATTTGACCCATACCTTTGCCGTAATGCGTAATCTGATTGGTCATTATAAATCGGTAAACCAGCATTTGATAGTAAGTATGTTAGAAAATTGTATTATAGCAACAACAACAACAAAATCGTATATGATAGCGGATATATGTACAAAGTGGAGGCGATATACATACATGCGTCCATTTGGCTTCATGTAAAATGTACGTATATCGCCTCCACTTTGCACGCTAATCCTCTAGGTTGAAATGATGATACGGCCTTGAGTTGAAAGCCCTTCTCCAGCGTCCCAACCATAAGATGGCCACGCATTACGTCTGGCTGCCTTCAGTCTCGCCCGATAAACACGAGCTCTCTCGGCATCGGTCCTTTTTCGTTTCGGAGGATTTTCCGTATATGCGATCTTAATGCGCTTCCGAAATTTGCGCATGCGGTTGGCATCAAAACAATTCTCACTGCCACACTATCCAGCGCAAAATATATTCATGTTTTATCTGTAAATTGTAATCTGTAATCTGTAAAGTCAATAAAATGGCAGTCGAAAAAACCCTCTAGTTGATGAGAGTAAAAATCTCAAAAAAAAACAATCAAGAAACGATCGAATTATGAGCGTGCTTCAATTTTTCGCGACGGTAGCCATTTGTAAATTGTATACAATGCTCATGGTACGAAACGAAGAGAATCACCGCTGTTTTCCAATTAGTAAGAACTTGGGAAATAATGTTATTCAAATTTGAATCAAACCAACTCTCTCAAATAAATTGGTCATCCTGAAAAGAACGAATTTGAAATGATCCGCATAAGAATTAAAACCTCCTCGGTCTTTTGAAGAAGCTGGCTATTTCAGCCGTTGCCAACCTCCATGGTGACAATCATTGACGCCAGGAAGACGACTCTACCACCTGGACCCTACATATCGACTCATGAATATGAGCCGGGATCAACGATTTTACTTCCCTTCCGAAGGAAGACGTGACCAGATTATTTCGCCTCAGAAAAACCACCGGCGTCGACTGGGATTGTACCCAGACCCACAAAGGTGCCAAGTAGCAGTCACGCTTACCACTACACCACCGACGCCGGCTTCATTCACTGCTGCTCACATTTGAAATTTATTGTAGGAAACTACTGTGCATTTAGTAAAGCTAGCCTGCAAAACAAAATTGTAAGTAATTGTATCAAGCATTTAATTATTTATTTGAGTTTATTTTGCAAAGCGCTTATTTTTAGGGTATCAATACTCTACCATTGTCTACTTTATTTAATCCAATCTAAAGTACCATAAACACCTATGCTACTCGTGTGTGCAAAATCCAACGTCTGCCAAGAAAGTGCCGTTACGCCGGACCATGCCAGTGCCAATGAGCCGGTATAATTGGCCACTGTGATAGAATGAGTGACTTTTGAAGTGTTTGCATAACCAAAAATCGCTGCCCGTTACACACAGAAAACCAGAATCGTTCATGTCATCTATATTTTGTTGGTCATCTGCAACGACAAAAATGGAACAAACTGTTTCCTGGTGTTAACATCCCCCAGGCGCCTAAGAACACCGCAAAGCAAACATTTCTACCGAGTCTCTTCAAAACTTAAATCGTCCTTCAAGGACTGTTGACTAAAGAGAGTAGACACCTGTACATCAATGATTTAGTATTAAGACTTAACTTTAAAATTGTGAATTTTTGCTCAGTGTGTAAAAACATTGTTTACTTTGGCAACACAACTCGAAAAATCGAAAAAAAGTTAGAAATTTTGAAACTATAAATGGGAAGAAAAATTAGTATTTTCCATTTAATTCCAACTGCCTTTGCTTATTTTGACAGATACGCGTATTTCGTCTACAATGTGCAGACTTCTTCAGTGTCTCCTACTAATAACAAGGTAGTTGGAATTTACAGGTAGTTACAGGTATTCCACTAAATAGCCAAAACCCTCTAGGAACAATCATGCTTATCAACTCGCAGAATAATTGTGCACAAATGGTTTTCCGAAAAGTTATCGCAAAAAGCGCAAAAAGCGCAAAAAGCGTGAAGTGCACTAAATCTGCAGTGTTCAAGATTGTTAAGATGTTTGAAGAAACGTGTTCTCTTGGTGATTTATTTTTTTGGACGCAAAAACGGGACATCGGGCCAGAAAAAGCTGGCAGTAGTACGCCTTCTGTAATCGCATTAACTGTGTTCTGTTCGTGAATAACCAAAAAAGTGGACATTAGTGTCATTACTGTTGTAGAATACCAAAAAGCGTAACAACGTCAGAAACTACAAGAAGCAGAAAACACCCAAAAGGACGGATTCACAGAAACGTTCTTCGAAATTAGGTCACGGAACTTGTATGACGTTCTCCTCTAGATGCCGAACCGGTGCATTTTGATGGACGACGAGACGTATGTCAAATTGGATACCAGTACACCACCAAATTTCTCAACGATGAGCAGAAGACAGATGTGCCTGATAATGTGCGATACACCCGAATCGAAAAATTTGGTGAACATGATGTGACAAGCCATTTGCTCATGTGGCTTGAAGAGTTCTTTATGTTTAACAACGGGCACATTCCAACGGTGAAAATTACAGAAAAGAATGCATAAAAAACGGTTTCTACCCATCGTCAGAAAGCAAACGAATTCTTCATTGTTTTGGCAGGATCTGGCATCTTCTCACTACGCTTCTGCTACGTTGGATATGCTCCAGAAGGAAAAAGTCGATTCTGCCCAAAAATGCCCACATCCCCCAATTTGCCCTGAACTGCTTCTTATCGAAAGGCACTGGGCAATAATTAAGCGGCATCTTAAGGTGAATCGCTATTCCATGTATTTTTGCCCATCGTTTATCTCGCTCTCACAAACTTACCTTGCTATTTCAAATTGACAAATCTCTATTATTAGTGAATGAACATCGAATCGAGCTCTATCAGATTTTGCACAGCAAGTAAGCATACAAACTGATGTGATTAAATTTTCAATATCTAGGACAGATTTTGAGTTATATCAATTCTAAATGTTGAGGTAATGGCTGCCAAGAACGCTTCAGCATAAGCCCTTAAGTAAAATGGAAGAGAAGCAATCTCTGTTGACTGCTTCAAGATAATTTGATCTGCAGCACAACGGAAAGTTACGAAGAAAGTTGTGCAGAATATAATGGGAGGTATCAAGAAAAACCTTCGAGCGTTCTTCAGAAATAAGAAGTGAATATTCAAACTCACGTGAATTCAGTCATATGAATCTTGATTATCGATTATATAAAGCAAACTTATGAATTTACATGCTATAATTATTATGTTTGTATTCTCCCTACGTCGAGTAACGATTATGATGTAGAAGGAGATGTTCGCTCATCACCATGAGGCTCCAAGAGTGGACAGTAATGTTGGCTAGAAATGAAAGATATGAAGAGAAAGTGTTGAAAGTTCTGTTAGTGTACGGCAGGTTGTAAAAATTGTATAGCAGTATTGAAAATTGAGCGAAGGGCAGCAAGCACGCATTTTTTTGCCTAACAAAAATTTGAGTAAAATTAGTCGTTGTGTGCGAAAATAAACCCATACTATTGTTTGGAAAGGGTTAATTTAAAATGAAGTCTGTGTTCGTTTCTCGTTTTACGGCAAAATTGATGTATATTTCGTTTAAAAGTTGTAACTTTTACATGTGTCATTCATGCATCCTAGTAAGCATCAAAACATCACAATGTGTAACTTGTAGAAGTGCATGAAGAACATAAACTATGGAAGATCTTCAAGCAGCTACAGAAGAAGAAAAATAAACCACATTAAACCGATCAAATTTTGATTTTGACCGAGTTCTAACAGTTTACCGAATGCCACACAACCAGCCCCGATGGACGAGAAAATAAATGCTCGCGCATCCATCGCCGCCCCACAGTGCCCAAGAACAACAAATTGCAGCCCGGGGAAAATTTATTTGTCTTTAACTAGCCGTTTACAAGTGCGAATTGCGAATTTATTTGAAAGCCCCGTGAGGTGAGCATTCCAAACAAATCACCGCCCAAACCGCGAGCAGCGACTTCTTTCCGAACGGAAAAGCATCACCAGCCAAAGACTGGATTCCGCATATAACACGTTGTGATGGTGGGCAGTCGGCCGGAGGCGTTGATTAATAAACATGCGTAGGAAAAGCGAAAAGAAAAAAACATCCCAGGTGAATGGAACACAGTCGGTTGCTCACGAGATGAAAATAGGCTGATTGTTTAACGTTCGGGCCCTGAATGAACTGGATCTGCTCGAAAGCAAGCCGCAAGTGTTTAATGCACTCGATTGACGTGCTTCTCGCCCCGGGCTGGGTGTGAAAATCCTACTCATTCATGGTCGTCGGGACTACGGCTTCCAGCAATTAGGTAAGCCAACCCATCATTTTGGCTAATTACGCACAATCGCGGAGAAATGCTTGCTTTGAGTAAGACATTGCGATTTTAATAAAAGTTGACATTGTGCCAAGCCCATCACTTTCCATTCTACCGGTCCGATATCATCTGTCCGTGTCACCATCGGGAGTCTACTTCCTCATTTCGCGAACGACGTCCAGTCTCTCGGGTGCAGAAAATAAATACATACTGCATACGCAAATGGTGTTTGCTAAACATAGGACCTTTTGAATTAATCGCCTAGAAATGCAGGACTTTTTCAACCGCTTGAATGTTCGAAAGCCGAGTATGATTGAGAAGCTAAATTCCCGACTAAATTAATAACGTCGCCCGAATCAGTTCGCACCGTGTGTTGACAGTGGTCATTTTGAATTACGGCCTGGTTGGAAACGATTGCTCTTTCCAAATTCACGGCCCGTTAATTGATGGCCGTAAGTAGGAAAAATTAGCTGCGACTTGAAAATCCGATTTTCGTCGGTCGTGAAATTCAATTTTATGGAACCGTGCGAAACTGAACTGTACACCTGCAGCCGAGAGTGAGCTTCGTTAGGAATTTTTGCGGCAGACAACACCTGACCGAGTGCGATAAACCAAAAAAAACTCGCTCCTCTTGGTGGACATTCCCATCAACGCGTTTCGCTGTGAATGGATATTGTCTGGTAGAATATTTTGGCTAACCCAGTGCGGCCAACTGATGCTGAACATGGCCGGTAGTAATGAGCACGTTTTTTGGCGCTGTTTGGCTGCTTTTCATGTCTATTTTCAAACATCAATCATCATGCCGGGCTGGCGAACGACGGGAAACTTGCTGGTTATTACAAGTGTTCCGGTGAGTGTGCGAAAGATATCTTCATAACTTTGTATGTAAATATCCAGTAAAAAGTTTGGACTTGTTGGCAAGGGCTACGCAAAATTTGACGATACCGGGCTTAAAATGGTGCGTGCACAACCAAGAAAGAGGGTGCGACCGACCCGGGTCCTCACAAGTTCCTATCTTACGCCTCTTCATATGATCATCAAAAACTGTCAGCTGATACATGTACTGTGTTGTTTTCCTCATCTTATCGTTTTTTGACGATGTGACGTGTAACGATGTCGCGCTACACGATTAAAGTTCAACTGCAACCATCATACAACTCATCAGGCCATCGTAGTGGCTAGCCTACAATTGATACGTTGAGGATGCGTTTGCGTGAATTTGACAGTTTTCCCATAAGTTTTCTGTCAAATCAACGGAACGCAACGTATCTACTGTGGGTAACCCTTAATGGCTTACCCACAATACGTTCGCGTTCCGTTGACGTAAGCTTGACAGAAATTTATGGGAACACTGTATTAATTGCGGGTCAGCCATAAGGTGGACTGCGGTAAGCTATTTAAACAGTGAAGTGAACCTAAAGGAAGAAGGTTAATGTTTTGACAGTTCTGTTCAGATCAAAACAATAAACGATTTACCAAAAGCTGGAAGGTCCTGAAACGTAAGTATACTGGTTAGACAAATATTTCTGTAATGCTTTCTGATTCACTTTCAGATAAAACTGGACTGTCTCACAGTGGGGAATCGCTGGTCATTAATCCAAAATACAAAATTCACGTTGACGGCTTTTTTATATTTTTTCTGTAATAATACACTATTGAAATTTTTAAATCCAAATTCTTGAAGTGATTGGACTGAATTTGAGTTCTGTACGATTTTTTGAAGTATGTCACCTCTGTGTTTTTTGCGATTTTTTGAACAAAATTATAAATATTACATAATTCGCTAGAGCTCTACTATTGACTTTAATTAAGATGGTGTTCAAGAGAAAGTTCCTTAAATTTTTTTATTTTGAATAGTACAAAAATTTAGTAAAATTTTAGTAAACACTAAAAAAGTGTGATTTTTTTGTGAAAACCATGCAACAAAACTATGAAGCCCGGGTTCGCCCGGGTTGGGGTTAGTTGTAAATATTGTTAGTTTTCAAATGAACATCGGTTTTTGTAGCGCAGACTTGCGCAGAGTATTGATATTTTTGAAAGAAAAGATAGGGTTTTTGGCTATTTGCGCCTTTTTTGAATATTTGACAAGATTTATCTCTTCTGGAGCGCTTCAAGCATCTCATGTTCAATTGCTTCAAAAGTAATCATATCAACAATAACCTATTTTGAGTATGCACTACTCTCTTAGCTTGTCAACAAACTGTGGTATTACCGAGAATTTTGTTTTTGTGTGAAGATTGAACAAACTGATCGCTATTTTTTGTCACACCCGTATTCATCTCTGTTCCGTATTACTAAGCAACTGAAAGAGCGTTCTGTTCATCAAGCATCAAATCTTTAATTTGTATCTGGCTGCTAAAGGCTATATTCTGAGCCAAACTGTATTATTGAAGTGCTTGTGGTACCCAAAGTAACTGTGAATATGGATAGTGAAATTGCAAGTAAGTTGTTATGGTTATTTCCTCAGAATTGTCAGTCGTTTATCTGAAATAAATGTGATGGTCTGGCTAAACTATTTCTGATGAACACTGCTTTTTATGATTTTGAACAGATATATGAAGCGATGAAACTTCAAGGATCGCTAGAAAAGATGAAGGCAGAAGCAATCAACTGTTTTCCGTTGGATAAGGATAAGGGAGTTCGATAGATTTTGGAAATCATTCAATAAGAAATTTCAGCACTCGCAAACAAAGCGTAACCGATTTGTGTCAGACCATCCGGAATGGCTGGCCGATTGTGCATTACCACCTTCTAAAGAACCGTCACCGAGAGCAAAACCTTTGAAATTCTTTGATGAGCGTAGTAATCGAACAAAACGACGGAGAACTGAAGAAATGAGAGCTAATCATTCTGCAAATGACTTTGCCGCTGAGATGATGATCCCAATGCTGTTGAGATTTTATACTAATTATACAACTTCCTAATAAGGCAGACAACATTTTTTTGGGTCCATTCAAATACAGTCGAAGCTCGTTATAACGACATCGCAAGGGACCGTCGTTATAGAGAGATGTCGCTATAAAATTATGTCGTTATAATTATATCTAATGTCGCTATAAAGAGATGAACCGAGTCAATGTGTTTTCCTAGTTATGAATCTCTTTGAAATTGACGAAATCCACTCAAGATTTGCAATATTTATGTAGCTTTTAATTCTTAAGTTAATTGTTCATCTTAATTTTGAATTTATGATTAGTATGTGTTATCGGAGTTTGTTTTTTCGGAGTTATTCATAACCAAATTGATATTTACACTACTTTTGAATATACTTCACAGATCTCTCTATAATTTTGAACAAAATTTTGCTTCGAGATATATGTTATAATTATTATAATGTTATATATTGTCCAACAATTGATTCATAAGCTCAAAAAACGTCGTAAATTTGTCCCTCTCAGCACTATCTTTTGTCAGCAATGCTGCGTAAATAACATCAAAAGCATCTAACAGCTGAGCGTGGGATGGAGTCACAATTGAATTGTCGTCGATTGTTTCTTCAAGCTCCTCTCCATTCTGATAAGATGATTCTTCCCCACTAACAATTTGAACTATGTCAAGTCATTCATCATCAGTCAGTAGGCGACTTACTGTCATCATCAGTCAGTAAGTCGCCTGAGCAAAGATCGTCGTCAAACGCTGCGAGATCTGTAACATACCAGTATTTTAAAATAACTATAAAATGAAAATTAAAACGAATGATCAAGTTAACCTTCAAATGATTCGAATCCTAGCCCTGGCAGCTTTTCAAAATTGGCCTCAAAATCTACGTCGTCGGTGCTCAAGTCATTTTCGTTGATTTGTATTATCTCGTTGGACTTAACGAACCCAGCTTTTACAAAACAATTAACTATGGTTGATTTTTTAATATTATTACACCAAGCATCGCTCACCATACAAATACATTGCAATAAATCGTAATGAACCTTCAAACATTTGATAATTCCTAGATCAAGTGCTGAAGCACTTGAGGAAAGAATTGAAGCTTAACATTTATCAGCTTTGATTGAATTTTTGGGTGACTTGGACAGTTATCTACAAACAGTATTATCTCTCTGTCCTCCTTTCTCAATCTATCTAATGTTAATACCCATTCTTTCACCACTTGCAACTTTGAAGGCAAATCCATTCCGCTTTACAAACTTTTGTAACCATCCATTGCTTGCCTTGAAATTGTTTTGCTCTAGCTTGATAGCTAGTTCGCTTGCTTTTTGTTTTAGCATCATTCCAGACAATGGAATATTGCAAACGTTTGCTTGTTGACAAAATATCTTTACTGCTTTTTCTAGCAAACCAAATTTAGCCGGACGAAACTTTTTGAACTTTAATGGAAAGTTTCCTGCCTGTTATTAAACGATCATGTCAACAAGCATAAATTTCTCTAAGTGGACAAAATCTTTTTAGTGGATTAAATTTAATAAACTTCTTTTTAACATATTCAATGCTATTCATTGAGATATACTAAATTAGTTTATTGCTTTGGTGGTTTGAAATAGTTTTGTTTTAAATATGTACATCGCAGTAGATTTGTTAACCAACTTATACATTTTGACTATTTTCAACATACCACTATCATAGGAACGAGATGAGTGGCTGCTTTGTTTTTTTTTTGTTGTGATGTCGTTATAGAGAATGAAATCTGCAGGCGATGTTCCGTCGTAATAGAGGATGGTCGTAATAGCGAAAATGTCGTTATATCGATAGCAATTTATATGAAAATTTGAAGGGACCGTTGGGTATAACGTAATAGAGAGATTTGTCGCTATAACGGATGTCGTTATAAAGAGCTTCGACTGTATTACATAACATCAGAGATGGTATGAACAAATCTGAAAACAAAAACAAATTATGAAAAAAATATGGGACTATAAAAGCGCTTTTAAAAAGCCTTATTTTTGTGTTACGTAATATTTGAGTGCGTCCTAATGGAAAAGCAACCTCAGTGTATGGATTCAGCGACCCAAAATTAGTAAAGAAACACGTGTTTTTACTGATTTGGAGACATTTTTATGCATGGCCAGCTTTTGTATGGAGTCGCCCCACTGTGTGTCTGTTTGAGGCCGAATCTGTCTCGGTAAACCCGTGGTAAATGCGATCGCAGGAACCCGCGAGAATTTTTTTATTGCGAATACGGTGGAAACAGTATAAAGGGCTTCAAATGGTGAGTTGACAACTTGGCAGGAGGGTGCGACCGACCTCTGGTCCTCACAAGTTCCTACCTCACGCCTCCACGAGTCATATGATCACAAAAGACTGCCAGCTGAAACATGGAGACGCTGGTTGGCGTAGCTCTGGGCAATGTTGTCAATCCGACAATAGCGAAGTGAGGGGGTGCGACCGGTACATCATATCATAATTTTCCATTCTCATATCTTTCAGGTCTTCCAGGTCGTCAGGTATTACAAAAATAATTTAAAATTTAAAATTCTTTTTTTTTTCATGGCGGTCATACATTGCCTAAATTTTCTGGTTCATAATGGATGCGCAAGTTTGTCTACAATTGCAACAAAACAGCAGTCGGCACACATGTAATTTTCAATTCATATTTACAATATACCTCTCACTATATATTTTATCTTATAGGACATTGTTTATTCATAGCCTAATTCTGTATATTTCATTACATGTATTACGCCAGAAAGGAAAATTCTTTCCAGGTACCAATGCAGTTTTAGGAGAGGAGGTCTTGCGGTTATAGGATGATCATCTTCTGGTAGAAGCAGCAGTAAGAATGGGGATCAATTTTTCAGCTGTACTCTAGCACCGTCGGGAGTGGCCTTTCTCGAAAGTAGCAATGGATGTATATATAGATGTGTAGACACTAGTATGTGTTATTATATGATGCATGTTTTTTACAAGCTCTAGCATATTTTCATTAATAGAAATGTGTGGATCGACTCTCTCGACCGCTCAACCTTTAATTCCTTCATTATATTTCTCCATTAAATGGCGTAATACAGACTTTGTTAACATTTCAGTACACGATCATCAACTTACTATTTGAGCGGTTCAGAGAACACAGCTGT
>JASCZW010009759.1:0-40502 GCA_034211315.2 Aedes japonicus
TTGAACGATTCGACGGATGCTCATGATGCTTCTGGAGTGTTGCCCGACTGGGGTCTTGAGATACTTTACACTTTACAGTAACAAAAATACAAATAATCGATTATTTGAGAAAAACAGTAAGCCCACTAGTTTAATTTCGGTTCCCTGTGACCGACACATGCAAGCATCCTTCAGCACATACGAATAAGTCGAAAGAGACGTGAACATAAATTCAATCAAAAACACCTTTTGTCTAATCCGTTCCCTGACCACTTTAACAACTCGCACCGTACGATCTGAATGTTTCGAGATCGTCAATGCACATTATACTGCAAATTGACCTCGGATTCGAAACTTTTAAGAAACGTAAGGTTCACGGAGTTTCGGAACCTTCCAAGCAGAAACGACTCGAAAGAGCAAGTCTGCTTTTGTCGCAACAAGGTGGGGAAGAATTTATCTTTTTCGACGAAAAGTTATTCGTCTTGCAACTATCCCACAATGTCCAGAACGACAGATTGTGGGCTCTCTCTCTTCAAGAACTGTTCCAGAGAGTGATAGGAATATTCCACGGTTGCAAAGTGCTGCGTCAATGATAATTTGGGGAGGAATTTGCAAGCGAGGCAAATTACCATTGGTTACCGGGTACCAGAAGTTTTGCATCATAAAATACGACAAAACATATGTACTCGATGAATTTTAAACAGCTTCCGTGTCTGACTTTTTACACCGCAATGCAAAGGAACGCCGTTGCCGAGCACTTCCTGATAGAGAAGCTGTCCGAATTCCCGAAGAAGTATTAGATTTGTACGACATATTCAAACAGAACTTTTCAATTTCTAGATAAATCACATCAGTGGTTCTTGAAATTCGTAACCAATGACTTATTTCAGTGATCCATCTCCGTAATTCTCCGATTGTGTGGATTGTATGGGTTCACACAGAATGACTCAAAAGCCGCATGGTGCAATCTGGGAGAACCCCGACCATATGTAGTTCTGGTCGAATATCACGAAGTTTCGTCTCTACCGGTACTATCAATAAGGATGTGTACAAGAAAGAATGTCTGCAAAAGCGGTTGCTACCGTTGCTTAGAAGACACGACTCTCCAGCTCTGTTTTGTTCTGATTTGCCCCTGTCGCTATGCGAAATCCGTCCTGGAATGGTATAAGGTACAAGAGGTCAAATACGTGCCAAAAACAGCCAATCCACCAAACTGTCCAGAACTTCGCTCAATAGAGAAGTACTGGGCTCTAGTTCAGCGGAAACTCTTCGAAACTAAGAAGAAAGCAAATGGTACCGATGATTTCAAGAGAAGACGGAGAATCGACAACGCGGGCGTATCTGAGGATACCGTGCGGAAGCTGATGAATGATGAATTATGAATGATGATGGTCCCGCCACTTACCCCTGCAAAAGTTTGAGCTAGACGATTTATCTATTAGATAATTTATTTAAAAACAATTCAACCAGTTATGCAAAACCAAAAACGAACTGATTGTATCTACAAATATAAACTTCTTCCAAAACTGTTCATTTGCTTTACAGCGATATAATTGTGAAAAGCTATTGATGTCAACCACAAATGTTCGCAAGTAATCCCAGCGATCAGAAAATCCTATTAAAATTCCAATCACAGAATCCTGTATAAGGACATTATCAAAAGACATGCCAATATCCGATCCTGTTCGCTACAGAGTCAATGAGGTTCCAACACTAACGGAATTAGTTTTGTGCTGACCTTTAGTTTTGTGCTGACCAAGGATATCCCCAAACAGGGATATCGAGAAAATTTCCAAACCAGAATTGACCAGAATTGCATTGAAACGGAATTGACAGAGAATTCCCCGACAGTCAGCCAGGCCACCCACTACTATTTCGTGGCATCTTCTCAAGCATCAAAGGCCAATATTTCTTGTAAATTCAAAAAAAGTCCTTTATACCGTATACCGCGCGCGAGGCTCAAACTTTTGAAGACTACACAAAAAATAAAAACTACTTTAAAATACAATAACAAAATAAAAACTTTAAATCCATCATCATCATCGAGGCGAAAAGTATAGTTTGTTTGTGCCCCTTGACAAATATAAAACATTTAACAATAATAAACCATAAAAAAATATCCGTTGTAATAGCATCGGCAAGAGACAAAATTAGTCAAGAGTAAAAAGTTAACAGAGTAGCTGTTCAAAAGGCAGCTTTGATGTGTGAAATACATTGTCTCTTAAAATCTGTTAGTGTTGCTGCACGTTTGATGTGTATAGGCATCGAATTGAAAACATTTATACCTTTAAAAAATAACGAATTTTGTAAAGCTCCGTACAAAAAATATGGTGTTCTAACATCATACGCGTTTCTAGTGTTATATCTATGAATATCACTTCCTCTTTCAATTCGATTACACAAATATCGAGGCAGCAAACCGTTCATTACTTTTAAAATGAACACCATTGTCAAATACACAACTCTTTGCTTCACCGATAGCCACTGTAGGGCATCTAACAAAAAAAAGGAGCAAGTGAACCTGTTACATCTCAAGATTAAACGCATTATCTTATTTTGCAAACGCTTAATCTTTTATCAATAATCACGCCAAGATATTTAATCTCACGAACGCGATCAATTGTCACATCATCCATTTTAACAGAGACGTCTTCGATAACTCGATTCCGCGAAATTACCATGAATTTAGTTTTACTTATGTTTAATTTCAACTGTTTGTACTTCAACCAAGTTCAAGAATTTTACAGAAAGAAGGATCAACATCCTAATGAAATGTTTCTTATGTAGATATTACTCTATTATTGTGAAATAAACAATCGTTTATTTCGTTGTTGGTTTTGTTGAATTATGTGTATTTGTTTTTTGCTGCTATTATTTTGGTGTCCGAAATTTTGCGTGGACAGGCTTTAAACATCCTCTCGAAACACATTCGAACACATTTGATAATAAACTGCCACTGCACATGCCATTTGAAGTTTTTATGGAAATTGCTATCGAAAAAGAAGACTATTTTTTTATATATTTGCTTTTCCATAACTACTTCTGATATAACGAACTACAGATATCCTATTTTTTACAGCTACAACTTTTCTCAAAATCGGGTTCAGCCAATCATAAAATTGAAAAGTTATGAATTATTTAAGAGATTGCTAATGTTTTGGCAAGACCAGTAACAGAAATATTGCCTGCTGAGTAGGATATGTGTCCTTTTACCTTGATTGTTTTCAACTCGTTGGTGGAGATACGTCGACGACAGCTTTGCCGTCGCGAAATAAAAGGTTCTCCCCTTAATTTTTCGAGCAATCAACAATATCCACAAAGACATTAAGTTCACTCATGAAGTAGAAAAGGATGAGAAACTTGCATTCCTCGACCTTCTAGTAGTGAGAAAACCGTTGTCATCGTCGTCTTAAGAATTTAAAATCATCAGAAAACCAAAAAATACCCAAAGAGTCATTCCTTATACTTCAAACTACTCTTTTCAGCATAAACTGCGCATCGTCCACCACATGATCCACCGGATGTTGACCCTCTCTCTTTCAATAAAACCGTAAAAACCAAAAAATTGGCATATATCTGAATCCGCCAGACTCAATGGGTACGAAAAGGGACAATTCAAGCTATCATCAATAAGAGGGAAAAACATCTTTATAAGAAATTGTAAACAACCTTCACCGACTCACCTAAACTCTTGAAACGTGTATACTAGGCTGATGCAAAATTCGAAATATTTGCTCCCCTAAGCTTAATCGACGCCAATTTGGGTCCTGATAGTCCCCAAAAAATTTTAACACATTTGGTTGTAATTTGGCTTTGCACACGCTATTCAAAGTTTGTATGGGAATTAGTATGAAGAATCTCAAACTTACATTTCCAGATCCCTAACATCTTGATATTATGTCCTTAAACCAAATCTTATATACATTCATATAGTGTAAGTTGTCAAGTATCAAAATGCCGAAGATACCTGACATGTAAATTTTATTCAAAAATAGTTATTCAACAAATATAATAATAAGAAGTAAAAATATGTAATGTATATAAAAAATAAAAATATAAAATATATAAAATATATATAATAATATAAATAAAATAAAATACATTAAAAATATGTGAATATAAAATATAAAAAACATAAAAATAATAAGAAAACAAAAATAAGAATAAATCATCATACCTAAAGTGTGTATTTTATGTTTTATTGAATAACTATTTTTGTATAAAATTTACATGTCAGGTTCTTTGGCATTTTGATAGTTGACAACTTACACTATATGAATGTATATAAGATTTGGTTTAAGGACATAATATCAAGATGTTAGGGATCTGGAAATGTAAGTTTGAGATTCTTCATACTAATTCCCATACAAACTTTGAATAGCGTGTGCAAAGCCAAATTAAAACCAAATGTGTTAAAATTTTTTGGGGACTATCAGGACCCAAATTGGCGTCGATTAAGCTTAGAGGAGCAAATATTTCAAATTTTGCATCAGCCTAGTGTATACGTCCTCTTCAATAAAAACATTATCCAAAAGCTGAAACAATGGCTTAGGGAATTTGGCTTGGACTTAGTTTTCTCTAGTAGGCACAATCAATTGACATATGTAAGGCTCCACCAGGGGTATACAAAATTAAGTGTAAACACTGCAATAAAATATATATATAGGTCAAACAAAGAGAATCTTGCCAAAAAGGTTCAAGTAACATCTAGTAAAGGCCGTCAAACAGAATGCCAAAGGACTTTCACATAACTTCAAATCTACAGTTGCAGAGCACATCTTCATGAAGAATCACTACATAACGACAAATAATATTACAATCTTACGGAAATTATCTAACAACAGACCATAAATCTACTAAACAAACACTTAAGTAACGGGTACACATGGGTCTTCAACTTAGTACCTATACGACAACAAAGACGACGCAGCGGAGCACCCGCTGCTACTGAACAACAAGCTCCAGGTCAAGCGAAAATTATTTAACACAGGATAGGTTAGTCAAAAATATGGCTGATAATCAGCGAGAAGGGCATGTCAAAGCCGCTCTTCTTTCGCTCTGGACTGGCCGTGAACGGGGAAGTTAATAGTACGAAATGCCTGCCGGAAGTTGCGTCGTTCACTCGAAGCGATCGTTGGAGGAGATGGAGTTGCTGAATATCGATGTGGTACACAAGTCGGCGAACCCGCCCAACGTCCACTAACTGCGTCCCATCGAGAATTTCTGGGTCAACCTGAATCGTATGATCTACTCCAACAAACTGAGGAGGAATTGATAAATAAGACGAAGAAAGAACTCATAAACATGCCTATGCGCATGTTTTCGTCCGCCATGGCGAATGTTCCGGTTAACTGCCGAAAGGCCGCTCGCAAGGGCGTAGCATTTTGGTGCACGTAAGCATCAATAATTATCTTCCATGGAAAATTTATCGAAAGCAATTATCTGTCTTAGCTTTTTTTTATCACCATCCGATAAAGTCCATTTATTTAATGCAAATGTTATGTGAACAGTTAGTTTATTACGTGTCACTATTTTCTGTACATCGAGGCTACATTATTCGGTTTGGGCGGATCACAGCAAGCCGTGCCTCTAAACTGAAGTGTTGTGTTTTTGCTGCGTCGTTTTCGCGAACAAAAATCAAACAATAATTCTCGAGTACTTTTTCAAATGGACTGGTTTTCAAATAGGAGTCCAGTAACATTTGGACGGAAATGAGAAAATCAGCATTGAAATTTTTTGAATTTATTTTTATTCCTATTTGAAAACCAGACATGTTTATCCCAATTCAATTCCACTGAATGACACATTGGTAAAAGATATTACATCACTGTGCTTAAAAGTTTCACTAGAAGTAAAAATTCAAGTTTCCCTTAGAAAAATGTTTCTTACAACGGTCTGCAATAGAAAAAGATTATACGTCATTTTGATAAGTCAGTATGATAGATGGCATGTTACTTCTGTCAAAATGATACGTCATTCTGCGAATGACAATGTTGATACGTCGAAATGTTACGTCAGGTTGTCATATTTCACAAAGATACGTCGAAATTATCAAAATGACGTATTAGTTTTTTCTGCAACAAAACGGTGTAAAAATATCTTTGCAAAAAATATAAATTTTTACTAAACAAAATCTAAATTTTTAACCTTGAGGTATGAAGCCTTTTACTTACGCGTCGTTAAGAGGCATTCAAATGATATAACAATGATTCGCAAGTTACTTTTCAACACAAGTGGTGTATGTACATTATTCCCAAAAAGTGCAAAAGTGATTTTACACCGTTTTGTATAAAGTTAATAAAAACTTTCAGAAATAATCCATCAGAAAGGTCATCAAATGTGGGCATATATACATGATTTTTTAATATCAGGCCATGAACAACGGGTTTGTTTACATTTTGTTAATTACGTCCTTTTGAAAAAGTACTCGAGAATTCGTAATTTAACTCTAACTAACAGTGAAATCATTACATATAGGCGTGATTTGGGAAAGACATAGTAAAAACAATCGATTCCCTCCCGAAATGTGTGAGTGTCGGTTCCACATTTTTTGGTTTTTTGTGCTTCGCCTCCGCAACCGGAAGAAGAGTTACATCAGCTTAGTTTTGTTTATTAATGACTATTGTGACATCCGGACATAAATGATTAAGTTTGAGTGTTTGTCCGCTTTGTCGCGAGTGAATCGATAATTATTTGCAGTTTTGAAGTTCGTTACAGAGTCGCCGCATAGCGGGGATTTGAGATTGGCAGTGTGAAGTGAAAAAAAAAAAGAAGACCAGTGCATATAGAAAACGGCCATTTGCTTGTCAGAAGCAGCAAACGAAGACAATGCGCATGCGTGAAAGGCTGCCAAATAATTTCAGATGCGTTCACCACGTAGTTGTGTAGGTTGCATATCTAACTAATTACGAATCAACGTCGAGAATTTTCATGTTTACGAATGAACAAGCGAGTGTAATTAAGGAAGCGGCCATAGGTGAGATGTATCTGACTATAACTATATAACAATAACCTTATTTTTAAATAATACCAAGTACGTGTCTGGTTTGGAAATTGAACACTTCCAAACCTGGAAGTGTGTTGCAGTGCCCTTATCCAAATGATATCGGTAATGTTACCATGAGGGGCTTATTGTATGTGAAAGTAACCTCGGAATGGGCGTGACTCTCCAGACATTCAGAAATGGGTTGCTGGATCAGCAGTAGAGCCATCACTTTCTAGCTCTCGGATTCAAGCTGCTTCTAATGATCACTTGAGGGATTGTTGTCAACAGATTTCTTCCATAATACCATTGCCGGCCAATGAGTGTTAGATTGTACACACACACAGACACGCCGAGGCTACATTATTCGGTTTGTCGGTACAATTTAGCCAGATTTAGATCATTAAAATGTTGTGAATATAATTTGTTCAGCTTAACCAGTGTAGCCATGGTGTCTAACAAGTTAAGGAAGGATAAGGAATTTGCATCTGTCTAATATTTATGACCGGTTTTCCTTTTGGCGGTTCTTCCACGGAAAGCACAGAAAAAATAGGAATTTTCTCTGTGATGTAAATGTCAGCGTATATAAAATTGTATTTCCTTCCACTCGAAACACCAACTTGCATGAAACATTGGTTATGAAGCCGAGCCTTTGTATACACAACTCGAAAAAATAGTGTGAATCTCTGTTGAACATCATGCACATAAATGGAACGTCACAAAACTTAGAACCATACATTGTAAATCTTGGGAAGTTCTTGGACGTTCCATAGATTGTCAATAATTGTGCATGCAAAAGCTTGCCTTTGTTAAAAGTATTTCATGCAACTTGCGTCTTGGTGTGGAAAAATGTAATTTTACATGCTCTTATATTTACATCACAATGAAAATTCAGTTTGTATTTCTTTGTCCATCATCCGCTATGAATGAAATGACCCAGAACTTTACACGATTTATAATGTCAATTTGTACCTATGCGTTGTGTAAATTTTTACCATTTATGTGCATTATATTAAACAGAAATTTGCACAACTTTTTCAAGCTTTGCATGTAATAACAACATTCCTTCCTTAGCTCAGTTGGTAAAGGTGCGGCTACAAAGCAACACCATGCTGGAGGCGGCTTAGTTTGATTCCCGGTCTGATCTGGGAATTTTTCGTTAAGGAAAATGTCTCGACTCGCTGGGCACTGGACAAATACAATGATACCCCATGATTGTACTTGCCACACAATCATACTAATGCAAAAAAATACCTGGCATCGAAAGCTCTTAATTAATAACTGTGGAAGTGCATTTGGAACATTAAATTGAGAGCAAGTAATAAACTAATTGAGAGCAAGTAACAGAAATTTTTTTTCTGCTTCCTGACTTTTTTTACGCTTATCAATCGAGCTTTTGCCTGCTTTTAACTTAGTGTTCTAAGCGCACTTCCACAGAGCTTGCTTTGCCATCACCTATGCATGAATTTGTATATTGCGTGGCAAGTACAACTCTACTATATGCCCACGGAAGTCGAGAAATTATCCAACCCGAAAAAATCCTAGACCGGACAGGAATCGAACCCGCAGCCTCCGGCTTGGTAGACCATGCGTTTACCAATTACGTTATCCGAGGTCCCAATTAGTGGATAAACACTTTGCTCTAGTAGCGCATTAAACTAAAACAAAATATCTAACTACCACGCCCAGCCATGAATAGTCCGATGAAAATGGGAGCAAAACAATCTAATTCAGTCAATCAATTGATAGAACATTTCATCCCGCAGCCTTTTTCCTCAAGATATACCATACATACAATCCAATCACTTGCCCAATCATCATGATTGCATGGGAATGATGATCACAATATCACTTACCTCTGACTAATGCCACTGCCAAGACGAGCACTATCAAATGCTTGTAATCCATTTCGTTCGTTGATTTGATTGGCCACCGTTTGTTCAGCAATCGACAAAACCACTACTTCAACCGTCAACTATCACTTCAAAATGTTCATAGGAATTCCAGCACTTTAACACCTCCACTTGCAGGGAACTCGTCGTCAGTACCAGAGCAATTTGCTGATTTCGTTGAAGTTTACCAGGTTACGGTTTGGCGCGTCAAAATTCCTCAATATACATCACTCGTCGTCATTTACATTTAATTAATTTTCATAAATTCAATTAGCATCATATTTTCTTTTTGATACGTCCCATCACCATAACATCATGTCGATACACGCCCGCAATATGTTCATCGACGATGTTGGTTGGATAGCGAGTATAATGACGGTCGGAAAGGAAAGGTTGTTTTTCCTCTGAAACTGCTCAAAATGCCGTAGAACACATTTTCGTACTCAATTTAGTTTTATTCACGCTGCGCACGGCACGAGATATACAATTCCTAACAAACTGGTTTTTGTTCAATCCTTGCTGCTTGTCTAGCGAAATCCAGCACATCTCATGCTAGAATCCCACGAAATTAATGAAACGTACGCTCGGTGCTGAACGTTCATCAAATTTGAATAATTATAATTGGATAGAATTAGTGGAATTGCGAAATGTGGAATTTGTAATTGATTGAATGTGAAACATTTTACTCTGACACGAGGAAACTTTTTTTGGAGCTCGGTTGCCTATTTTAATTTGAACTTTTTTTTTTTTAATTCCTATCTTTTTGCAATAATCACATCAGCACCATCGGTGGGAACATGTTCTCTTCTCTGTGTGCTTATATCCATCCCATTGCAATGTATGCGGACAACACCTCACTACAACTATCATGCTATGTTGTTTCGATGGAAATGCAAAAACAATATGCACTAATGCGCTTTCAAACATCTATTCAGGTCGTCGGAAACTGCTTCATGATTAGTTGACTGCACCGTTTTCACGTAACTTGTCAATGAGTGGGATGTATTATCCGACAGGATAGTTGATGTAGATATCATTGACAATTGACTAACGTTGAATGCGAAATCTGAAATGATTGAAAAGAAGAATAAATTAAGTTGATTGATATTTTCATTGTGAGTAATCTTTGGATTATTATTATGTGTTTTGAGTTTGAAGCCTATCGAGGAATGCTTTGAACTTTGCTCTTAAATAAAAGCGTCATAATCGTTGATTTTAATGATAAAGTTTGGTATATAAATTAGAACAAGATATTGAAACCGAGAAAAGGAGTGTTTTATCATGTACTGTTGCAAGAAATCATCATTTCCAGTCATCAAATGGATTTTGTTTTTACATATCATCATTACATTAAGTCTTACGTAATAAAAGTGCTTTAAAGGTGAATACAGGATAACTGTTCCAATGTTAATCTCTTTGTGTCTATATTCGTCCTATATTAAACCACTAAACTGAAATTTAAAACAAGCTGATTTCTTCCTCAAAAGCAGCATTACAGACTTACACCGTGTCCAATATATTATCATACACTTTTTCCTTGCATTGGTGTCGTGCAACTGCTCAACATGATTCACGTTTATGTTGGTGTTGTTTTGCATTACACAGAAAAAAATAATTAATTTTAACAAGCGCGTAAAATTTCCCGTCGTGTAATTCCAAGCCATAGAAGACGTAAACAACGATATTGTTTTCAATCTTTCATACAACAGGCTAGATTTAGGCGTTATCTGGCTTTAATTTACATGAAATATCCCATTATTTTCTGCCAAACCTAGCATTCCCTTTATGTGCATTAGATAACGCAGAAAATTCAGTGTTTCTTTTTATCTGTGTATATTTATACAAACGCTTTTAGGTTATGTCCGATTATTTGCATTCGGTGTTTATCTTTCACCAGCGATGAAGGAGTTTCGTGCTGTGGTGATAATTTTTCTGGAAAGGTGAGCGCCCGGGCGCTTTTTTCAAATTTCTATTTGAAAAACCTCGAAGTTAAGCGGGATTTTTTGTACCGAATCCGAAGGTACCGTGACAACTGTTCGTTGGATGACCGGAAGAGATCCGGTCATACTCGTACGGTGCGATTAGACGAAAATTACAGCGCTCTGTACATAAAATGACCGCAGATCTGAATGTTTCGAGATCGTCAATGCACAACAAACTGCAAAATGACTTCGGTTTCCAAGCTTCCAAGAAACGTAAGGTTCACAGAGTTTCGAAACCTTCCAAGCAGAAACGACTCCAAAGAGCAAGTCAGATTTTGTAGCGGCACGGTGGGGAAGAATTTATCTTTTTCGACGAAAAGTTATTCGTCTTGCAACAATCCCACAATGTCCAGAACGACAGATTGTGGGCTCTCTCTCTTCAAGAACTGTTCCAGAGAGTGATAGGAATATTCCACGGTTCCAAAGTGCTGCGTCAGTGATGACTAGGGGAGGAATTTGCAAGCGAGGCAAATTACCACTGGTTTTCATTGAAAAAGGCGTTAAAGTGAGTGCCGTATATTATAAAACGGAAGTGTTGGAGAAAATTGTCAAGCCATATGTACAAGAGGTGTTTGAAGATGATCACTATGTGTTTCAGCAGGACAGAGCGCCATCGCATACTGCAAATCTCGGTCAGGGCTAGTGCCGAGAACATTTGACCGACTTTTTGGACAAGAATGAATGGCCTCCCAGTTCACCAGATCTGAATCCCTTGGATTATTTCGTATGGTCATATATGCTGCAAAACAAAGCACGCCCAAAGGCTTTCTGCAGCATTTTCAACGATTTCGGAAAGAAAATCTTGTTGGAAAACACAAAATTTCAAACAAACTCTTTGCTAAAATTGCTGAATTGATAAAATGCGGGCGACAAAACAAAAAAACTTGTCTGTACAAAACCATGAAGCAACGCTGCTAGGGACAAAGGACATCTGTTAGAAGCTACTGTGTATATTTAGATAGTTTAAGATGAGATGCAGGCAGCGCAAGTGATGATGTTGCTGCAAGAAAGCTATCATGTTTTCCGAAAAAAAAAAAAACGCCACCTGGAGATGCTCGAATACGGAAAGAGGTATTTGGTGAACTTGAGATGATTGAATGGTGGAAGCAGAACTAGGATAAATACCTGAAAAGCACAAGCACAAGCGGGCAATCGAAAACCGACCGAATCATCATGTTGCAACCAGAACCTTCAAGAAGACCGCAAAAATTAAGTCCCACGTATTCATCGACTTCCAGGTCGCATAATATTTCGTGATACTATCGATCTTGAAGAGCTTAGGTATATTATGAACAAGAACATCCTGGAAAACTGACAAGTCTGATCAAGACTACGATAAAATGTGATCATATCGATTGCGTTATAATACTCTTTTGAAACACGCAAAGGACTTCGACAAAATGATGGTTTCCTTTCCTCCCCAAACAGCACACTTATTGCAACTTGATAGATTTAACCTCAATATGACTCAATAAGGTCACAATCAACTCACTGTATGAGGCACCAAGAGTGCACATTAAAGTTTTTTTTTGCTAGAATGATAGATATGAAGAGAAAGCATTGAAAGGTCCGTCAGTGCACGGCAGGAAGGAAATCAAACAGATGTTTTTGAAATTGAGCGAAAGGGCATGTATCCAGTGGTACTCGAACCATGGACGTCAAATTTTGCCTAACATCCCACTGCGGGGTAGGTTGTAGCACGGAACAAGTCCGCCACTTCAACAGGCAAAAATTGACGTATGGAAAGACGCTCATGTACCACTGTGGCTTGTATAGTTATTCTAGCGATCTATTGTGTGCACTCTGTTTATTGATGCGCACATGGGAGAGGAACTCTTTCCATTTTTGGGTTTGTTTTTGATAGATTTAACCTCAATATGACTCAATAAGGTCACAATCAACTCACTGTATGAGGCACCAAGAGTGCACATTAAAGTTTTTTTTTGCTAGAATGATAGATATGAAGAGAAAGCATTGAAAGGTCCGTCAGTGCACGGCAGGAAGGAAATCAAACAGATGTTTTTGAAATTGAGCGAAAGGGCATGTATCCAGTGGTACTCGAACCATGGACGTCAAATTTTGCCTAACATCCCACTGCGGGTAGGTTGTAGCACGGAACAAGTCCGCCACTTCAACAGGCAAAATTGACGTATGGAAAGACGCTCATGTACCACTGTGGCTTGTATAGTTATTCTAGCGATCTATTGTGTGCACTCTGTTTATTGATGCGCACATGGGAGAGGAACTCTCTCCATTTTTGGGTTTGTTTTGATTCGCAATGACTGAGATCGCTCATCACCATGAGGCACCTTAAGTGATCTCAGTCGTTGTGAATCAAAACAAATCCAAAAAAGGAAAGAGTTACTCTCCCATGTGCTCATCAATAAACAAAGTGCACACAATAGATCGCTAGAATAACTATACAAGCCACAGTGGTACATGAGCGTCTTTCCATACGTCAATTTTTGCCTGTTGAATTTGCGGACTTGTTCCGTGCTACAACCTACCCCACAGTCGGTTGCTGATCAGAACACCAAGTTAAACGTTCAGCAGAAAAGATTTGATTGAAGGTGAATACGTCGAAGACTAAGTATGTGTTGGTTGGAAGAGCCTGATTGACCTCGTATAGGCTGAACTGTGATAATCACCAGAGATGAGTTTGATATGATACAGGGATTTACGTGTCTCGAATCATTAGTAAAGTTGGATAACAACTGCAGCAAAGAAATACGAAGATGCATTATTGCTGGAAGAAATACTAACTATGGACTCCACAAGACCCTAATGTCTGCTAAATTTCTCTCTCGTACTAAGTGTACCATGTCCAAGGCGCAGCTAATACCAGTTTTTCTTTACGGGCTTGAGACCAAGGCAGTCCTCGAGAAGGAGTTGCAAGCACTTGAAGTTTTTAAACGACGTGTGCTCTTCTTCTTTAGCATTTCAAGCTTATTGCTTTCAAAATTAGCTTATTGCTTGCTCACAACTTAGTGTTCTAAATGCACTTCTACAGTTATTAATTGAGAGCTTCCAATGCCAGTTACTATTTTTGCATTAGTAAGATTGTGTGGCAAGTACACTGAAAATTTATTTTCGTAAAGTAGCTTTCACGCGTTTCGTAAACATGGATTTTGTACATAGAACAAATGTCTCGTATATTGTATGAAACATTCATAATGCTTTTTAACTGGTGAAATGCTATCATTACACCTTTTTGTTAAATGCACGAAATGAACTTCGTGATGACCAGCCAATCGCTGTTTCTCTTTTATACCATACTCATGTATGATGGTGTTGCTGCTGGTATGGGCGGAAATAATTCATCTATCCCAAAATAAAAATCAAAGCTCTGTCGTGAGCTATAACTTCATGCTCATTAATCATCTTCGATTTTGTAATATAAACTAAAATTAACTTTCAGTGTACGCTATGCCCAGGGAGTCGAGAAGTTTTCCTTAACGAAAAATTCCTAGACCAGACCGGGAATCGAACCCAGCCACCTCCAGCATGGTGTTGCTTTGTAGCTGCGCCTTTACCGACTGAGCTATGGGAGGACCCCGTGTGCGGATTCGAACGTGTGCTCACGATCATCTTTGTTGGTGCATGTGAACACGGCGTATGGAGGAGAATAATGAACCACAAGCTACTGCAACTCTATGACGAACACAGTATCACGAAAATCGCTAAGGTTGGCGAGTTCAAAGGGCTTGACATGTTGCAAGAATACCGGACAACAACATCGCAAAAACGGTGTTCTTTTCGAATCCGATTGGAGCAAGATGCTGTGATTCGCGCCAATGAATATTGATAGCCCAAGTTGAGCAAGATATCGAAAATGAGAGACACTTCAAAAAGTTGACTTATTTTTGCATCTGAATATGGTCAACTTCAAATGAAAACCTCTTGATTGGATTGAGTTTGCATACACCACACATATAGAATGAAACATTTCATTTTCTGCGTTCATGGGAATGCTAGATTTGGCAAAAGGTAATGGGATATTTCGTATAAATTTAAGTCCCATAACGCTTAAATCTAGTCTGCTGTGTGAAAGATTGCAAACATTGTTGTATGGTGTATGAGAAATTGCAAGCAATTTCGTTGTTTACGCCTCCTTTGGCATGGAACTAAACGAGCAGACATTTTACACGCTTGTTAAATTTCATTATCTTTTCTGTGCACTTCATGCTAATCGCACGCTATCGAAAGTGTTTCACTTTAACACAAATCACATAAATATTGGTTTGGAGAGTACAGTGTTCAACCATTAGGAACAAATAAAATAAAGACAATAAGCCTCTCTACAGGACTTCAATGTATGGGACTGATTCAAACCCTGTATAAAGTTTGTACCCAAGCATAAAAAATGGAAAAAGGGGTTGAACCTTCATTAATTTTTGGATAGAACCCAAATATGTAAACCAGTTTAAGGTAAGGTTACATACATAAGATCGATTATTGGAGTACTTTTGTGAAAAATTCCCAAAAATATCGTTTCACACCATCCATAAGAACTTGTACAGTCTTACACATTTTTTTTCATCCACTACTTATAATGTCATTCGCACCCTTTACTTTCTTTTTGATTTTTTGACCTCCCGTTTCATAAAGTCTTAATAATTAGACGTAGCTCAGGGCATTTCCGATAGGGGAACAAAATGCTCTGAATGAGTCTCATACCATTCCTGTACGCTTTTAGAATAGTGGCAGGAAGTTAAATCCCGCCAAAATATTGTTTTTTTTTTTTTTTCATTTATCTACTCCAAAAAGGGCAAAAGATGTTCTTATGGGAATTCAGTCTTGTAAATTTCACCATTTATGGTGCCTGTTGTGACCAAAATTTCACTTTGCTTTCCAAGGGAGCAGATATCCTTTCAAATGAGATATTTCGATGCGAATTTCGACATTCACTTCATTCTGTAATGATCATCACTTTGAATTTATGCTTCCGGTGTAAAACTACTATCCTAGTATTTGCTGGAGTTCACGTATGTTTCATCATCCATCACACAGCACCAGCACCTGGTGATCATCTGGGTGAAGAGCTCATAAGGGTACTTGCTGCCATTCATCGCGGTTTGGGAAGTTTTGAACCTTGTATGCATGTAATCCAGCGCTTACCTTGACCTTATGGACGTGACTTTGTGAAACACCGACCTTATTGGAAACATATCGTGTTTAAATGTTGGGATTTCGTATGAAATCATACTTTATTTATAAGCCGATTTATGAAATTGATATGCATGACTAGAATGACTTGGAAAATCATAACGACTAACTAAGAAAAACAAATTAACACTCATCAATATCATAAGAGCCGTAGAAAATCAAAATACAGTGGGGTTATTCAGTTTCAAAAGGCAAATCATATCAATTTCGAAATGTTTTTTTTTTATGTCAGTGTATGCTCTTTAAACAGGACTTCAATCTAATTGCTCAAACAATGATTTTAATGGCAATAGTAAAAGGTGTCTGGAAAATGTGTGACCTACAGATGGAACATTATGCTTGACCTTAAAACAGAATCTCTACTGGAAAAATTAACGATTCTATATGCAACCAAAACTACGAATGCAAAAAATAACCCTCGAGAAATTCAATTGGTGATGTTCTATGAACGTCCAGAAGTATTAATCTGAATCAAATATGATAAATCACGATCACGTACAGAAAATCTTAAATGTGTAGGAAAACTTTAAATTCTAATAAAAATTGAAACCCTCAAGATCCACTGCTGTGAACTTTTACTAACTGCATCGCTCTTTTTACCAAGGCTAGCAACATGCAAAAAAACAACAAACCTACGACGTGGAGGATGCACTTCAAGACACACTGCCAAGCAAAAACTTCAAGAAAGGAGAATAACGATGATACTTTCGTTATGGAGTACACTCTTCACCTGGAAGAAAGCACCCTTGAGTAGCACTAGTCTACTCTGAGAATATTTCGGCTGCGGGGCTGTTTGCTAAAGAGCTCGAAACGTTTAAACTCTTTCATCAATCTTTCAAGACGGCTGTAGATTTTTTGCAAGGCATATGATTGTTCCACAACCATATAGTGATGAACATGTCAGATTTTTTGTTAACTCCATTGGTTATATTATGATAATCTGTTAAAATATTTCCTATTTGATATTTTGTATGAAAATAATCCACATCTGTATAATAAACCGTTTACATAATACTGTTGCCATTTGAAATAGAATCGCAAAAAAATTACATCAGCATCGTTAAATGGATCATACATAATTCTCATCACCACAGAGAAAAAAGATAATTCCGAAATAGTTTAGCATTTTAATTAAAATTAAAATGATTTTGAAATTACGAGTCTTTTAAAAACAAATGTATCTGCCACTAGTTATTTTTCATCACCTGCATGATATTGACAACAAAAATATAGCGGCAAGTAATGATATGAATATATTCAGAACAAATGAATGAACATAGAGATTATAAAAAATATGTTTATGTTATAAGTGATTTGCCATAAACTCCGACGGTTACTTATAGTTTAAGAAGGCTGAGATTTTTTTGTCGATTAAAAATATAAATCATCCATCATTTGAAAAATCTATAGGGTGTTCCAGTGAGTTGAAAAACGATTTAAGAACAACAATGTGAACAGTTTTTGGTCAAATTTATGTTTTTTTTTTTTCACTTTATGTTCCGTATCATATTTTGTAGTTCAATGTGACATTTCCAAGATCCATTTAATCTTACGCCTTGGAGCAAAATTTTGATCTCACGATCATGAGCTCCACCTCAGATTGCTTGTCAGCATTTTTGGGTACTTTTTCCAGACTTTTTCCAAACTCCAAAAAATATTATATTGGCATTGCCTGGGCAGTATGGAGGATTAATCTACTTTTACGTTATACCACCAGGAGCTACTACCAGGTTCTTTGTATAATGCACTGATGATAAATCCATATTAATGCATGCTGAATTTTCGCATAGCAGTTTGTCGTATTACTTACTGGTTCTTCGTTTAAGAAATTGGCTGTTTTTTAACTTTCCAGTCCAGGTTTTGGTTCAGAGGGCTTCCTTACGTCCAGATTTTTTTTTGTTATATAAGAAAGGCTCCTCACCATACTTCAAAATCACGTTAAGAACTGCTTTGGTGCTCACGCCTTCCATTTTCGCCAACTGGTTCAGTAAAACTTCAGGAATACCGCAACATTTGTGCTCTATCTGTTTACGCTTATTTGGAGATATGCTTTGCATATGCTTGAAAACGAAACGCCCTGGAATTCGAGACTCACAGAGTAATTGATTGATTTTTTCTTAGCTTTCGGCTTAGAATTTTTTATTATCCGTTCAACAGTATTTGAAATCTTTAGCTATAGCAGAGTTTTTTTTAAGAGGTACTGCAGCATTGAAAATAAGATTTTGGTGCCATTTAATTGCATTTAACTTAATGTTAATGCCCGTATTCCATTCATATAAGGCTTGATCGACTAAGTATTTGCCAGTTTTTTTAATAACCACCACCATGAAGCACCACCCACACAGTTTGAAAGAAACATTTAATTTTCTGGAAGTACAGTAATCAGGAAGGTTTGCTTACTAAGTGCTGAAAGTTTCATCAGTATTGTACTTCCGTTTAAAAGTTATGAAATTTGGAGCGCAAAAGACGGGAAGAAATCTTGCACACTCACATTGAAAATCGACTGTAAATACCGTGCTGAAACGTTACCAGGAAACATCATGGATGCATTGCGAGAAACAAAACAACCGTCTCTGTGGAAAATACGACCAGAAACTACGATTGAAAGTTCTTAGGGCAGACCGGCACAATCCTGGGAACTTCTTAAGTAATTTGGAGAAAAGATTCTTTGCACCATACAGTACAGTTCGACGAATTTGTCGACGTGAAGGTTTCCAGTCATATCAGGCCAGCAAGCATTCCAACAGTACCCGGAAATAGATCCTGGTTGTCAAACGCCTTGCAAGAATGCCCTGCCAGTCGTTGCCATCCAGGGTGAGATAGGTCTCGTCTTCCATCACCACCGCCACGTTGCGATTCACCATTGCCTGCAGCTCCTAAACCAGTGGACGCGACTTCCGCTTCCTGATATGTATGTTCTCCTGGTAGTTTTTCACTATTTGTTAGTGATAGAGCTCATAGATAGAGCTGTCAAATTTTGTCTGCTGATTTATGGGTTACTATGATTGATGCTGCATGGGTAGTTGAGTCAGTGCGGGAAAAATCGGCAATTTTTGTCCATTTTTTTTAATGCAAACGTTAGCGAAATACTAAGTGGATCAAGCCTTATAGCTCCATTGTATTCAAAGACGTTCTTATCATCGAAGTCGTTATGTTGTCGATTTTTACGAGCAAATAAAGAATATACAATTGCTCAATGCAATAGATTGGTTTTTTCATAGGGATAAAAAACATTCATTTTCACAAAAATTCTCATGAATATATGTCAACAGAAAATCCAGATTGCAATTTCGGTGACTTTTGACATGATTTATTTAGTTAAATACCAGAATTTCACCTTTGTGAGAAATTTATTTGCAGTAACCTGAACCCGGTGCAAGCGTTTCTACGCTTGTATCAAAATAAATGAATGAAAACTGGCACGCCATTGGTTGTTTTTCGGAAAAAGTTTTGTTGAAATATTTTCGTTTGCTAATGTGTGACTTCAATTGTAAAGTTTTATTTTTACTGTTTATGTTTATTTTTATTTTTCTTTAGGTAGCTGCGTTGCAACTATGCATAGTTCCTACTACTTTAGCTGACTACGTTAGTTTTCTTTTAAAACTACTTTGGCAATTTTCTGTAACTTCCTTATAAACTACAGAATGTTCATGAAAACTACCATAAATTTTGACTGGTCATAGTAATTTCTATTGCAATATTTACGTACCAGCGTAGGATCATAGTAAAACAAAACAAAATAATTTTCATTAGTAATCGATTTTTTTTTCTGTATAGAGGCATTTCAAAGACAAAATTTTTATCTTCAAACTACGCCATTTCCTGTCATTTTGAACGTAAAGTACTCTTTCATAACCTTAACTTCTTGTGTATAATGTAGCACTGTGGGTAGTTCAAGCATCCCCATTTCTTGACTAAGAAGGGGTTCAAACTTCAATCAGACCATGCTTCTTACCCAAGGGGTTAGTCACTCTGCCACATTGTGTTTGTGATGCAATGTGTCGGAAGATGTTTCGGGCGGTCACGCACACTTATGCATCACCTGAATCACTTTAATGCAAGCGAGAGAGAAACAAAACAGTGAGAAAATAAACAACTGATTCATATAAGTGTTACCAAAAATTTATTTATCGTTCATGAGGTGGCGAGTGTGTTTTAAGTGGGGTGGGTTGTGTTTTTGAGGGTGCTAACACATGGTGACCGAGTAACTTACCCCCTGTTCTTAACCGAGAAATACACATTTTGTGTTGCAGTAGACTGGATAATTCTCATTCGGGTTGAAATTTGTGTTTCTTTTGTATGAAAACCCTCTTAGGGGGGGAGGGGGGTTGTCTTGAACCACCATAGAAAAATTTCTGCCTCCAAGACCCCTTACATGCCCAGTTTGGTTCGATTTGCTGGATTAGTTCTCGAGTTATACAGAAATTTATGCTTTATTGAGCACCCCTTTCAGAGAAGGGAGCTGTCTTGAACTATCATAAGAACCTTCCCCGCCCTCATTTTCATAACAGTAGGGATAATTCTCATGTTTGGTTGGAATTTGTACTTCATTTCTATCAGAGCCCCCCTCCTCTTGCAGAGTTTGTAAGCGAGAAGATTTAAAACCAACGTAAAAACAAACCCTGCCTGCAAAAACTCCCACATGCAAAATTTGGTTACATTTGCTTGATTAGTTCTTGAGTATTGCAGATACTTGCGTTTCATCTGAATAGCAGCCCCCCCTTCCAGAGGCGAGGGGGGTCTCGAATCATCATAAGAAACTTCCTTTGCCCCAAAAACACCTGCACATAAATTTTCATAATAGTAGGGATAATTTTCATTTCCAGAGAGAATCGGGGTCTCGAAGTATCATAGAAACATTTCTTGCCTTCAAAAACCTACACAAGCAAAATTTGGTTCCATTTGCTTGATTAGCTCTCGAGTTATGCAGAAATTTGCGGTTCATTTGCTTAGGAGCCTCCCTTTTCAGAGGGAGGAGGAGTCTCAAACTATCTTAAGAACCTTTTCGGCCCTAAAAACCTCTGCATACAAATTTTCAAGCCGATCGGGTCGGTGGTTTCCGAGTCTATAAAGGTCATACAGGCAGATAGACAGAAATTTATTTTTAAATGCATAGATTTTTCATTTTCCTCAATGACTGCGAGTAAAATACCTTCAGTTACAACGTCAGGGATTGGGTTACAGTCAAATCCGCTATATATATGTACTTTGAGCTCCGATTAAAGATGCGATAAGATTTCTGCTGCTCCGTGAGTATTTCTGTTTGTATGATCTGGTGGAAAAAACACAGAAACAAAGAAATGTGTTCTATCTGCTATACAAACTGAATTTTATAGAAAAAAATGTTGAGATACACGAAAGTTGCGGTCATATCTGCAAACAAACAAAAAATACAAAAAAAATAATTTTTTATACACTCAACCCAACTATTTTCAATGCCTAACGCGACAAAAATCGAAGAAACCAAATTTTTTATGAATTTCCTTCTTTTTGGATGAGTTTTTCATACACTGAAAATTTATTTTCTCAAATTAGCTTTCACTCGTTTTGTAAACATGGATTTTGAACAAAGAACAAATGTCTCGTAAATTTTATGAAATATTCATATTGCTTGTCATCTAACAAAAAGCTATCATAGAACATCACTATCAATTTTTCGTTCAGTTGAAACATTAGTACACGACACTGAAACAGTCTGCATATTGTTGACAAAGTATGCGCATCTGTCAAGATAAGCAATAAAGGTAGTTGGAAGTAAATGGAAGATACTAATTTTTCTTCTTATTTCTAGTTACAGGTATTCCACTGAAGAGCTCTAGGATTTATCATAACATCTTTTTTTGTACAACATTGTATTTGTATTTGTACATTTGTACAAAATGAATTTCGTGAAGACCAGCCAATCGCTGCTTCTCTTTGATCATACTCATGTATGCTAATGCTTCTGCTGGGATGCCCGGGAATCATCAATTTACCCCAACATAGAAATTAATGCGCTGTTGAGAGTTAGAACCTCATGCTCATTAATCAAGTAATCTCTCATGAGTCAACATGATATAGATAGTTCAACCACGTACTCAATGACAACTCTTCCTAAAAATACAGGATCAAACCCCAGGTCAGCAACACTAAAATTAAAACGCTGAAACCACACCTCCTCGTGGATGTGCTTTTGTTTCAATTATATTTTGAGTCGATAAAGAATATCTGTCAGTCATTCATGCAACCACCCGAGAGATGTTTCTTTTTAACTGGTAACAAATTATTCGTAGCTCTATGTATTGTTTTCGTACAATGAACGAATGTTGTTTCAGTGTCAACAATTGCTTCGTGCTTTTGACAGTTACGCGTGTGGAAAATACGAAGGTAGTTTCCTCAAAAGTACAAATCAGTTTCGTTGCAGAAAACAACGAACCTTCGATTTCGTAATATAAACGAAGTTCTGATAATATGTTAGGACTTCTCAAGCATTTAAGAGGGAAGAAACTTTTAAAAACTCTTCAGTGAAAATAGAATAACCCGATTCTTGGTATACTATTTCTTCTGAGGGCATCAGTTTAGTTAAAGGCCCTCAAATTTGACTATAACATGATACACAATGATTTGCGAAAGAGTTTCTCAACGCCAGTCGAAACATTATATTTGAAAATAACTCTGGGCATTTCGGAAGTAACTGCTGTTCAGTTACAGTAATGATTTGATCCCCTCTGTTATTTTACACAAAATTCCACTATTGGACTTCTAGTGTTTACTATTCGAATGTAAAGAACAGAAACGAGATGTACAATTTTCAGAAAGTCGGTTCATTTTTTTTAACTTTGCCGACAACGCAACTATCGTAACACAAAGCTTTGATACCATGGTGAAAACGTACATCAGACTAAACGCAGAAGCTAGCCGAATTCTCGGAAACAAAATACATTAAATAAAAAGTTACACAAGAGGACAATGTTAGTCACCCATCCAGAGTACAGATCAAAGGTGATAAAATCGAGGTGGTAATCGAATATCTAAGTTCAATGGTGACCGCCAGCAACGACACAATTAGAAAGATACAACGGCACATGATAGCTGGAAATCGAGCCTGTTGTGGACTTCAAAGGAAGCTACAAGCGAACAGAATTTGAAAATTTGACCATCAGCATTGATTCAACCGGCAGTCTTGTACGGCCCCCGAGCACACTTAAGTTAAAATTAGTTGCTGCAACCTGTTTATGACTAAACTAGGTTCTCAAACAGTTATTTCAACAGATTTATAACAAGCGTGCTATTAGGGCCAAGAAACAAGGATTATTGTCTACGGCCACCAAACATGTATTATGCTCGTGGAGGAGCAACGCGCTTTTAGTACTATTAGATGGAAGATGCTGTGTACGATCTAAGGTGTAGAGTAGATGGAGCTAGATGAGCTGAAGACTGACAGGGTCATAGATTGCCAATCGCCAATTGCCAATTGCCAATTGCCGTCAGATTGCCAATTACAAACAATAATTGCAACTGGATTTAGACAGCATCGTTCGATAGCACATAGTTTAAAAAACTTCATGTAATTTTCTGCGTTATCTAATGCCCCTAAAGGGATCGCTAGAATAGACAGAAATTCAAAGGATATTTCATGTACATTAAAACAAGATTACGCCTGTTAAAATGCATTATTTTTTTCTGTGCATAACTTGTCACACTTGTCACATGTCACATAACTTGTAATCGGACTTAAACAACTACGTCAACTATGCCTGTGGAAAGGTGCCGAAGACCACCAACATGCCAGGAAGAATCTTGCCTTGCTCATTTGGTCCAAGCAAAAGCAAGGGGTATAATATGGCCAACGATTCTCTTGATTTAGTTGAATACCAAAAATGAAGATATGCACTTTTGACGTCGACCAGATCATCTAAATTTATACATTTGGAACAGTAGTACTACGGCTAGTTCGAGAACTGCTCGAATCTTGCCTGAAAGGAAATAGTTGCTTCAATAAGTTCTCCGACATGCCTTAGTACTGCTCTTTTGGAATATATAAAGGCAGATGAAACATCAAAGCACGTGGGCTTCCACTGTTCAACGTAATTTGATGCGAAATGCCAGTTGCAAATCTGTAATAAACTTTCCAAAGGCAATTATTTCGCTAGTAGCCTGACAACAATCATTGTTTGGACGAGATTCGGGAAGAAACCAATATGAGGGAGGATTTAACGCAATCTAAATCACGATCTATAAAGCCATCACGAAATAAAAATTGTTACTGAGAATAGGAAGAGAGTAATGAGTTATTAGCTTATGTTTGCATTAACTGATGTGTCTCGCACAGTGTCAGGTGATAATGTATGTAAATATCCTGGGTAAACAAAATGAAAGAAACAAAATCAGTTTTGAAGATTTTATCGGCTTAATAAAATAAAATGAAATATGAAATCACACAAACACACTTTTAAACACGCGCGCGCGACCGCGTGCGTTTTGCCGAACCAAACATGTTGACTTGTTTACGAAAATTCTTTCGAAGCAATCATGTGGTGTGGAGAATGTTCGAAGCCAGGAATGGTTGATTGTTTCGTGACTTTCACTCAGCCAGAGAAAGATGGTGGCATTTTTCCCTACCATAAACATCATAACTTTGTCCCCTCACGCTAACTTTATACTGAATAAAGGAGCAAGGGGGTTTAGTGACTCTACATCTTTTGCATGATTCCTGCTCGTAAAGTCATTCACTGTCTGTCCGGAAATAACAGGGGTGCATTTAATTTGCATGCGATTTTGCTCCCCATAAAAACACACCGTGAGAAATTTCAGATTGTGATACACGATCTTGACATTTTTATCGTTTTGACGCTATGGAATAGCTGACCAACCAGGAAAGCCTTTCGTCTCTTTGCACTTTGCCAGAGGACCGGGGTAGCAGGAAGTTTTCTTCATAAAGACCGAATAAAAAAGCTCCAACCGTTTGGTCAAGAACATCGAATAAAATGAAAATTATGCAGTCAATGGTATCCAACTACGTGAAGAGGAGCAAATATGAAAAGGTAAAACGGAATGCAAATTGAACTTGTAATCTACAGTAGTTCAGTTGACTTTAGCGTTGATAAAAAAATCATGTAAAATGCTATCTACTTCAGTAGAAATTCATTCCGTTCGCTTTTTAAGATAAGTTCGAACTTCCTCTGCCGGAATGTTTGGCCTACCATCCGGAGACTGTTCTGTTCGATTTCATACTTTTAGGTGCACAAAATGTTGCTTTTTTTCACCGCGTTTAGTGTCGAAACAACGGAAAAGCCATTGTTAGACCAAGAAAAGTTATCTTTATGGAACCGTATATACAATATTTCCCTCCGCAAGAGGTACGGTGGATAGCAACCGACCATAGAGCAGCCCGAAGCAAAAATTCTCCACGGGAAGGATAAGGAAAAGATAAAAATGAAAATTCTGACTCCTCACGTCCCACTCAAAACGATTATTTGCCAAGCAATCTAGGAATGGTACCACAAACCCGAGGGCGCTCCATGATGGGAAGTAGAACATTGGAAAGTGAATATTCTCAAGTCCAGAGCTATAGCATGACCAACCTAGTGTCCTTGCTTTTTAGACCACGCGATGCATCTGCCGTAGTAAGAAAAGGGAAAGGCACATAAACATTTATCTCATCTTCAGTCAAATGTTGTTGCTGCCACGTGCAGAGCTGGGTAACGATAAGTTTTATTTTACCGGGGATTATGAACGTATGTAGAACCGTTGAGGGTTATAATTTGCGAAAATTATTCAAAACGTTCCCAAATAAATTGGGAGTTTCTGCTTTCAAAAGAACTCTGTGGACAATTGAGAGCTGACAATAACCTAAATCAGATGAAGGTGGAATGGATGATGGATAAAACAAGAGAAACTGCATTCCTTGCTAGTAGTAAAGGGTGTACCATTTAAAATCCACACAAAAATTGGGATTCGCGAATTCCACTTGGAGCCTATAGTGACCAAGAACATATTTAGAAGGAAACCCTGGCAATATGGCTATCAAAATTCATGAAATTTCTCCAGGAAGATATATCTCAACGTTGTGTGACCATCTGATAAGTTGCCCTCAAACCGGTCATTCCGGAATTGGTTCCCGTGGAGCTTCGAGAAGTCATATACATATTTAGAAGGAAACCCAGGACTACAGATCAGATGCAGATACAAATCATCAGATTGTCACGAATTGATGGCAAATGACCCTTTTTGATTGATTTCATCAATTTGTAAACCTATATTGCAAGGATAATTATCTAAACACTTTTATGGCTACTTCAAGCCCCACAGGAACCTGTCACGGAATGGCCGTTCTGAAATTAAAATATCAGTTAGAATAGCCTTTTAAACAAATTTCATGAGTTTGATACCCATATTGCCAGAGCTCCTGCTATAAATGTTCATGGCTACTCGAGGCCCCACAGGAACCTGTTCCGGGTTGACCGTTCCGTGGACAAATCACCATATGTCGATGAGAAACAGCCATTTAGTGTAGTTTTATGAATTTTGATACCATAATTGCCAGGGATTCCTTCTAACTATGTTAATGCGCACCCATAATAACCATATGCTACATTCAAAAAAATCGACACGTCACATCCAAGTGAAACGCACGTAATTTTTGTCCACTGCCGAAACCAGTAATAAACACGTGGAATTCACGTAAGAGTTACGTGATTTCCACGCAAATTCACATTCTACGTGAAAATCACATAAATGTTACGTGATTTTTCACGTACAATTCACTGGCACGTAATGTTTACCTGCTTTTACTGAAGAAAATTTGGTTACGTGTTCAGGTGGAAGTTACGTGAAATTTCACGTGAAAATAACGTGTCGATTTTTTTGAGTGTAGGGTTTTCTTCTATAGTTTTTTCATGGCCACTCTACACGGTAGAAATCAAAAACCCATTAATCGGTAAAATTTCAACCATTTTTCAAAACTGTTTGTAGCTGTAAAAAACACAAAGATGGGTAAAATATTACCCATATGGTTAATTTGTTATTGAAAAATGTGTGGGTAGTTTCAAACCATTAATGGGTATTTTTAATATTTTACAATTTATTTTGTTTGCCTGCCAACCACTTTCTATCTTGAATCTAGTCATTTCGGATTTCAGATTCAGATTTCGGAAAGTGTTGGCTAACCATTTGCTATTTTTAGGATGATACAACTGAGAAGCCTCACCTGATAACTGATGGTGAATAATATAATAATATTTAAAAGGTGTCCACAGTTAAATTTAATCACTTTCAATAAGCTGTAACATTTCGCCCTTTGGGTTGATTTCAATGAAATTTTGGTCGAAATTACCTCAGCGTGTAGTGTTTACACTGCGTGAGTTTCATTGTGAAAAGTGTCGTAATATCTAAAATGGAGTCGAAGGAACAGCAAGTGTGCGAGAACTTTTTGCACACGCACCACGCCATCGGAAAGATGTTGAAAATTCACCAGTCTACAGTGTCTCGTGTCATAAAACGTTTCGGGAAACGTTAAACTATCGATCGGAAGAAGGTGAGTGGTAGAAAAAGTGTTCCGTACTGTGTGAAGGATCACAAGCGAGTCGTTGCTGCGTTTAAACGCAAACCCAACTGTTCCGTTCGGGATGTCGCGAAAAAGCTGCACTTGACCAAACGTTTCGTGCAGAAAGCCAAGAAACGAGCCGGGCTCAGTTCAATCAAAGCTCAGAAAGCTCCAAACCGCAATGAAAAACAGAATAGGACAGCTAAACCACGTGCGCGTAAGCTTTACACACAAATGTTGACGAAACCACACTGCTGTATCATGGACGATGAAACACACGTAAAAGCGGACTTTAAAGAAACTCCCGGCAACCAGTATGTGACTGCGAAAAACAAGTTCGATGTTCCAGAGTCTCTCAGCAAGTGGCAAAGTTCCCCAAGAAATTCATAATTTGGCAGGGGACTTATTCGTGTGGTAAACGAAGCAAACCTTTCGTGACAACTTCAACTGTAAGTGGTCAAGTATAGATGAATGAATGCCTGAAAAAACGACTGCTTCTGTTTCTCAAAACACACAACGTTCCTAAATTTTTTTTTGGCCGCACCTAACCTCTTGTCACTTCTCCAACGATGTTTTGGAGTGGTAAAAGATGAATGGTGTTAATTTTGTGCCGAAGGATCGTAATCCCTCAAACTCTCCAGAGTTGCGGCCAATGGAAAAATATTGGGCTATAATGAAGCACGAACTTTATTAGCATCCTAATGTTATCACTTCAGAACAGTAAATGTTGAAGTCATGGTTGAAAGCGGAAAAAAAGCCAGTTCAAGCGTTGTACAAAATCTTGTGCGTGGTATTAAGAAGAAAGTTCGGGTTTTTGGATTTGGTAAATAAATACCGTAAAATAAAAATACCTAAACCAAGATTATGCATTGTTTTTTATTCCCCGAATATTTCATGACAATCGGTTGAGAGACTTGTGTTTGAGAACGAGTTTAAAGTGATGCAATTTAACTGTGGACACTCTTTATCACCATCAGCGTAAACACTCTGGGAGCTATAGCTCTACTCATGGTGTAAACCGGCTTGTGGCAAGATTCTTGTGGTAGAAAATAGATATTCTGGAAGTGACCAAACATCAAGGTAGGCATGATGTTTTTATACAATTCGATGAGAAATAAAATTAAGTTTAATAAAATTGTTTCTTTCGTTTTTATCCTTTTACGGTAGAATTAAAGATCCCATTATTGAGTAAAATTTTACCCATTTTACAAAAAAGAGAGTCTACCCATAAAATGAGCCATCTCAATTCACGCATAATCAAGTATAGTGCACAAATGACAGAAAATGGTCATTTTTTTACCCATTTTCTAAAATAATATCACTTTCAAAGATACAAACGTGAAAAGGTAAAAAGAACACCCATATCTTGACGTTTATGCCATATACTCATATATGGGCAAATCGAGTTAACCCATTTAATGGGTTAACTCCCTTTCTGGGGAATGGGTGAAATTTTACCTATTAATGGGTTGTTGATTCTTACCGTGGGAATCTGTTACAGAATGGCCATTCCGGGAACAAGTCAACATCCCAACAAACATCGGTGTTGAATTAGAGCTTGTTCAAACAAAATTGGAGATGCTATTCAGCTATTCTAGAAGAAACAGCTGAATAGCTTCTCCAAATTTGCTTGAACAAGCTCTAATTCAACATCGATGATTGTTGGGATATGGCCTTCAATGGGATATAAATATTTTGTTGGCGTTATACTGTGGCCCAGTTAGAATAGGAACATAGAAAATTTCGTATATTTCGGATACACATATAGTATTCTGTTTTAACTAAAATGTTCGACTTTATGTGAACTTTAGAAGTAAAATACAAAAAAAAAATTAACACCTCGATTTCGAAGAAATTTTCGGACTTTTGTCGAAATACGTTTCATGAACCGGCGCACCTTATTCTCATCCATCGTTTTGGCAATCTTATCCCACTTGGTTCTCAATTTATTGATGTCACACTGCCATTCACCTTTAGCCTTCTCTTCATAATAGCCCAAAATCTCTCTATTGGTCTAAGCTGGGGACAGTTTGGTGGGTTGAGTTCTTTCGGTATAAACTGAATCCCGTTGGTTTCTTACCACTGTAGCACTGTTGTACTGTAATGACAGCTTGCAAGATCTGAACAAAACATGACAGGATCATTGTGAGATCTGATGACTGGCAATATTCGCTTTTGGAGACATTCCGTTCTGTACAGCTATGAATAATATGTCTTATCCCCAGACAACCAAAATGCACGTATATTGAATGTTGCTTTTATGATATACAAACATATATGTAAGTAAACAAATCATATAGAATGCTAAAGTATGGCTTAAACATGCAACAGTAGAGGCCATATACGTGCAAATTTTATTGTTTTCTTAAACGAGTTGATTTGATATCGTATACGATTGAACATGTAAAAACAAATTCGATTTAAAAAGCTTAGCGATGTATATCCGATCTAGTTTGTGACGCAGTACGATGAATAAATGACACATCGTATAGAAGTTGAAAATTTGCCCTTTTTACGATTTAACTTAAACATAATACGATAAAATCCACAATTAATAGTGATTTTGACTAACAATAAAGGAATATACGATACTATTTGAACACTGTTATACGACTTGTGGTTGTCTGATTCAGTGATGAAATCCTTGGTCTTTTTACCGAAGCTGCTGATGCCATGCCAAATAATGTATTTACGTGCAAATCTATCTCCAAACATAAACTTGAATTTGGCAGGAACATCTCCCCGAACCGTAGCCAAGTAAATTTGTTGTCCCGGTAACTGTCTGATGTCGCCCATACCTAGGTTTCATCAACCACTGGGATACAGCCATTGAATTTTGTTAACACCTGATCATATAGTTTTCCGGCACGGATTCTGGCCACACTGTTTTACTTTTGATCCCTATTTAGTTGTCTACAGACACGGTATGACTTGAAGCCTTCCCGGAGACGAATCCGACGGTACTGCGTGCGGCGCGAAACTTTTTGGCCAAATCGCGGTCTGAGATGTTCGGGTTTGCTTTAATGTTCTTGATGGCTTTGTTCTGCAGTTGACGGTTGGCAGTACTCGTTTGTATGGACATTCAAATTTTTTTGTATGGATCGTTACGTTTGACCAAACCTCCCCTCCCCCCTTACTGCATGACATAATTAATGGAACTACTCTTTCGGGGAAAACCCAACAGTTAAGCAAGTTTTCGCACAATTATTTTTCTTCTTTCTTCTTCCATTTTGTATTTTCTGAAACACGTTCGAACTGCACCGCGTAAAAAATGCTTTTGATGTTGTTATTGTTATAGGGAACGCATAAAATGTCATAGTTCACAAATCCGACCTTTAGGGTTGCTGTAAGAATCAAAAATGTTTGTTCCAATACTAAATGGGCCACAACTTATTCCAAAAGTTGTGAAATCCATTCCCGGAAATTCAGTTGATATTCCCAAATAGTACCTCCACAACGGACCAAGCCCCGGAAACCCAAATTTCCGGAAACCAGATGTACTCAAACGGCATATATTGCGCATAAAGGGGATGAGTTTCTAAATCCAACAGTGCTTAAATAATTGAAATCGGTCAATAATAGCCGAATTTGGTGGGTATCCGGGTACCCTGTCGAACACTTACAGGTGTTTTTTTTTGTCAAACACATAAGGGTTAAACGGAAACCTAACACCTCATTTCGAGATGTGGCTAAAAAAATCTCATGTGAGCAAAACATAACATTTAACGTTCATAGGTCCCCAAACTGTGACACGAAACAGAATGCGGTCACAAAAAGCCGTGCCCGAAAGTTGTACGACCAGAAGGTAACGAAACCACACTGCTGCATAAAGGATGACGACACGTATGTGAAGGTAGGCTGCAACCAGTCGATGTCGAAGTTCACCTTAAAGTTCTTAATTTGATAAGCCATTTGTATTTGCGCAAAGCGGAGTACACCTTTCGTTACCGCAAGCACTATGAACTGACAGATGTATTTGGAAGAGTGTCTAGAGCAAAAGCGGCTTCTCCTGCTATAAGGCGAATGATGTCGATTTCGTGCCGAAAGATCTGAACCCCCAAACACTCCGGATCTGCGCCAAATAGAAAAATACTGGGCCATCATGAAGGAACACCTGCTAAAAAATAAGTGGCGAACCAGTCCAGGTGGCTGAAAGGCACTTTAATAAAGAAACAACAACAAAAAACTGCTAAAACGACATAAAATGGTGAAGAATGTAGACGAAATGACGAAAACTTGAGTTAATATGCAAAAAACTGGCTCTTCTGAGGTCCCGCAGAACCTTATGGATGGGGTTAAAGCCAAGGTTCACGCATTCGTATATAAAGGCAATCAAATTAAATGAATGAAGCCAAGCCTAATTTTAATTGTTTCTATTTACTCCCTGAAAACTCAGTGATAGGCGGATAAAAACTCGAATTTTGAGAATGATTTTTGTGTGTGCAAATTTTAAACGATACACTCTTTAAATCGTATAAAATTACCAGAATGGTCCCTTTTTATTGAGTTTATATCGTAAAGCTAAAATGTTCAAACACATTTCACATTGGTGAGAACAAACAAATGAATTTATGTATATGTATCATGAATATAATGAATTAATATAAGATATTTTCTTTTTTTTCAATTCGGTGACCTTAGGTTTTATTTTATTTTTTCATATAGGCTTCGTGTTACTGAAAGGTATTACCAGCTTATAGAAAATCTTCATTTTGATTTGTAAGTTATCTTTACTATCGACACTTATATGGCACAAAGGTCATTAACTACTAAGATCATATGCGGCTGAAAAAATCCAATTTTTCACTACACAATGAGAATACTTATAGGTTAAGGGGATGAAATGTTAGCCTAGCTCTTTCATTCGGCCTGTGTTTTTGTGAAATTTTATTCTAGGTATAGTGGACTAAACTGGAAATGCCTTAAATCACAAAATCGAAGACTGTACGAAGACTGCATTTAATTAAGAATCGATCAAATGGGACGAAGTTTCATCCATAAATAGATCCAATTTGATGCTCATAGACCGACCTTACATTCATATCCTTCGAAAGTTTTTGAGATTGTAAAATACGTTGTATAGTTTTTCTTGATGCATACTATCAAACCTCTCATTAAACGTACCTTAGCTGTTGTATGGCTAAAAATGTAATCGTTCGTTGCATATTAGAACAAGTTAACGGACATATATTTACCCTACATAAATATATTTCGATCTAACTGAAAAACGAAAAGCACATCCAAACTGCCGAACTAGGTATGATGTATGATATGTACTACCACCCATTGTAGCACGGAAACTAAGTCCGACAGCAGTGAGCTCTCCTCGCTGTTAGACTTGATCAAGCTTTAATAACCACTGATTATCCTAATCATGCCATTGTATGAAGGGCCAAAAAGGGGTTGGGTAGATCGATAGGCAACATCACTTATACGTATCCACAGGGATATAAAGAATCTCCTTCCAACAACAAGATTGGACAATTGGTCAAAAGAGCAAGCAATCTAACATGAGGATGCCCCAATGGGCGGGGAGAAGAGCCCGCCCTTTATTCACAAACTGTTAACAATGGGGAGTTGGCATTTCCACTCTCCCCATCCAGAGTGCTTCAATCGGGTGCCCTGATGGTCCCTCCCATTCCCATGAAATATTTATATAATAGTGTATGTATTTATGTAAATGAAAAATACTGTAATAACTCGGTATCTATTATTTATGATCTCCCTTTGGTGGATCCTGAAATGTAAGAAATGTTGTAAAGTGTTAAAGTGTAAAGTTCTGTGGTTTCACGCTTATGCAAGTTTTTGTTTGTTTTCAGCGATAGCAGCAATTTCCCAAAATCTTGATTTGAGGTATCCTAAAAAAGTTTGTTAAATTATACAAAAAATAACATATATACATTTTTAATTTACTGTTGCCATGGTCACTATTTGCTGCTTGATGTTGATTTTATAACAGCAATACGCTTTTATTTTTGCTGGCTATATAATTATTGCTCCTGTGTAAGGGAGTTAAAGACAAATGGAAAAAACAACAAACAACAACAACAAAAAACAACAAGAAATTTTTAAATCATCTAAGATGTAAAATCAATAAAACAATTTCATCAAATATAATGATATTGTGAGTTATGATACAGACACATCAGACACTATCCGAATGGCAAACAGCTCAGATTTGGAAAAAGGTCCATTTGCAAACAAATTTAAAAATACATTAGGTAATAAGTGCAAAAGCCTACCATAGATTCCGTCGCAGCTTCTTTTGTTCAACTAGCTACTTCTAGATCATAATGAAAATTGGACATATCAGACATAATAATTTAAATTATTTATAACCTATTAGGAGAAATTATTTAAAAAAAAAAAGTTAAAATATAAATCCCAAAAACACCAGTAATGATAAAAATGATAATGATGATGATAAAGAAGATTGATAATGGTTATGAATAAACAATGTCCTTTAGGATAATATATAGTCGAGGGATATTATAATATGAACTGAAAATTACATCTGTGCCGACTGCTGTTTTGTTGCAATTGTAGACAAACTTCCGCATCCATTATGAACCAGAAAATTTAGACAATGTATGACTGCCATGAGAAAAAAAAAATAATATTAAATGTTAAATTATTTTTTAATACCTGATGACCTGGTAGACCTGAAAGATATGATAATGGAAAATTATGACATGATTTACCGGTCGCACCCCCTCACTTCGCTATTGTCAGATTGACAACATTGCCCAGGCTACGCCAACCAGCGTCTCCATGTTTCAGCTGGCAGTCTTTTGTGATCATATGACTCGTGGAGGCGTGAGGTAGGAACTTGTGAGGACCAGAGGTCGGTCGCACCCTCCTGCCAAGTTGTCAACTCACCATTTGTAGCCCCACATCCAAACTGCCGAACTAGGGAGTGCACACTGCGATTGTTGCTTGCTTGACAAATGACTAACAATCTTAAATGCTGCTGGTCCCGCTTGTAGAAGTAAACAAATGGAACGTAATTAAACTAATTTTACCATGGAAATAATATTTGTCTGTTCATCGTTATGAAGACAGATTTATTTCTCGCAGCAGTTTTATTTGATTTAGTCCCGTGGAATTAATAAACGACATCAAATAAGATTTCTGTCTGCTGATGGATTGTTGGTGTAAGTTTCTGCTATTAAGAAGTAATGTTCATTCGAAGCATCGTTGAAGGTTTATTTGGCAACAGTGCTAGAAGGGAAGCAAACGACTAGGCTAAAGTGAAGGGAAAGTTTACGAGATAATTTTTCTCTTTGACACTGGGCCTTAGCTAACCTAGGTGGTAAGGGCTTGGTATAACCTGGCCAGAGGCAACGGGTTCGATTTCCGATTTGGTCGAGAGAATCTTTCGGGTTGCAAATTTTCACGACTATAATTATACTTGCCACACAATATAAAATTTCGTGCATTGGTATTGGCATCAGAAACCCTCAGATAATAACTGTGGAAGTACAATTAGAACAATTAGCTAAGGAAGCACTGGTAAGCGAGCTAGCAAATTGTGGAAGTAATGAGCTGGACATGCTCAGAACAGAAACTGCAGTCAATTGATTGGAACTCAGAATTTTCCCATGTTTTGAGCAAATCATCGAAGCAATAATCAAGATAAGAAAAAAAAATGGTTAAGCAAAATAATATTCAAATTTTGCACGTTGGCCATTTCAATTATAAAATAGTTTAACGTGAAACGATATAAAATTAAGTAACACATGCATTTTTCTAGTCTCATTTACATATAACTTAAAAAATTATTTATTGGATACATTATTTATAGGTTAAGAGGATGTTATGTTAACCTATCTCCTTCATTCGGTCTATGTATTAAATATATCATTAATTCAGCGATAATCAACAAAATTATGTTGCTGTCAAGTTGACCGATTTTATTTAAAGCAATTCAGACATAATTAATCAATTTACTTTTGTTTAATCCGCGTAATCAACGATTTTCTCTGCTTTTTAGGCACTGGTCAGCTGAACAGATAATCTCCACGATCTTCAAATGATCTAAAATTTGGCTAAATTGAACCGAAATGCTACAATTGTACCAACTAACTAACTGTTCACATAAATAAAATAACAATGATTTAACAATAAAATCGTGGAGCCAATGTTAGGGACATATTATAATCTTTGTACCCAACGATGGGCTGTTGTCTGAAAACTTAATAAAATTTTTGTTATTGGTAAAATTTTCAATGGAAATGTTTGAGTTTCGGTTGTATATTTTCCAATTGGCTCATCTAAACACAAACCAAAAGAACAAACACTATACAGAGTGTATTATTATGTTTTCATTATCGATCGGGCAATAAATCATATGTGACAATCTCTTAAGGTTTTCAAAAGTAGTTTAAGCTGAATTTTTAATAAAATTTAATAATTTAATAAAAAATCGATCGAATAGGACGAAGTTTCATCCCAAAAAAGACCCACCTTGATGCTTATAGACCGATATTACATCCATATTCCTCATCAGTTTCTGACTTTATAAAGTGAAGAGTATAACTTTCCGTGATACATACTATCAAACATCTTATAATTCGTATCTAAGCAAGTCTATATCGATTACAGCTTAAAAACATTATGAGTTATAATAAAAATGAAATCGAACGTTGCACATTAGGTTGAGTTAAGGGACACATACTTTATTTTACTTTTTATAAGTATTATAATTATGGACACCAATGTTCTTTGAACATTTTCTTTAATTTACTACTTACTGTGTGTTGCTGTAGGTCGAAAAAGTTGAGCAAGTAAAATTTAGGAGAGGAAAAGGTCGAAGTGTGCTTTGGCCGAAGATCAAATTTCTATAATCATCTATTATCTATTGAGTGAGTTGAAAAGTGCTCCGATTATGTCCAATTCGGGAGAATGCTGCGTGCATATTCTTGTTTCGCTGAAGTGAAATGCAGACGCAGCTGTATAACGATGCTTAGCAAAAACATTTGGCCGAAGGTTTGAAGTTGGTTTTATTGGTTACTATAGTGAGAGTTAAAACAGAAGCAAGTGAACCTTGGTTTTAAAACCTGAATACAAGTAGGAAACGCTTGTGGTTCGACCCCGAAAAGCGGAAAACAAAGGAGTGCACTAACTTTCTTAGCTCCGTCACGCCCAACGACTTATTCATCTTAACTTATCTGTAACATATTTCATATCAAATGAGTTCTCGGCATCTTAACTAGAAACTTCCTTACCATCCCTTCAATTCATAAGGAGTTGGCCAGGTATTGAGAAAAAGCGATGAATGAAGACTCTGTCACACCCAACGCAGCTCTACTGGCGCTTCTATCGTCTCTTTCTGGCCGCCCAACAATCCTGTGGAAATTTCATCAGTAGCTGAAGCGCAAAACTGAGAGTTAGGTGGCTCAATCTTCCGTCCCTTGGGCTGAGAAATTGGTGCAACCGGACAAAAAGTAACTTCAGCTCACAGGAATCACCATGCAGAAGAACAGGCCTGACCTGGAGCAACAGGCCACCCAAAAGAATTCCGCGACGAAGCGCAATGTGATGGTGATGGAAAATGAGACATAACTGATCGTAGACGGCAACGACTCCACCACACCAATTTTTCTAAGAAGGTTTTCTCCTGGCTGACTATCGGTGAGGAAATGATGTCGAAGTTATTATTATTTCCCGCAGGAATTGTTGTGAATAAGGAGGTTTATTTTAAGCCAACCTCAAACGTATGATTAATGCTAACAATGTTGTGGCCTAATCCAAGAAGCGACTGACGAAAAATAAAATGAAAAATTCCCTAACATCATTCACTTCGACAGCATGATCAAGGTGTTGGCTAACTTCCACTCGTCTAGATTTGTGGATGCTTTTTGTGAAACGATCCATTTATGTAAGATTTAGGGAAAAAAAAGGTTTCATGGATTGATTTCACTCTCGGCACATCTCAAAAATATATATTTCTTTAATGCAGTCTTCACTTTCACGTGATTTCGTATGACGTGACTAACAAGAATCAAAGAGCCTTTTGTAGGACGATTTAGTAATCACATCATTTACTTTGATCCTGACTGTGGTGCAAGAAGGGTACAATTGCTTCCGTTTTATCCGTGGTGTTAATTAACTAGCAATTAGCTAGAATTGTAGTGCGGTAATTGTTGTGCGTGTTTGTGAAAGCATTTAAACGGAACAAAAGCTAAGAAGCAAACACTGCAAACAAAAGCCCTGCATCAAACTACCACCGTGCCTGTTGTTCAACTTGCATTGTATAGACAACCAGTCATCAGGTCTTGAAGACAGGCCCCTGAAGAATTGTGTTAGGGCTTAATGACAGTCAATACCTCAATATTTAGAATTGACATAACTCAGAGTTAGTACTAGATATTGGACATTTAATCACATCAGTTTTTATGCTTACTTGCTATGAGCAATCTGATGAAGTTCGATTTGATGTTAATTCACTAACAATCGAGGTTTATCAATGTGTAATCGCGATGTTTGCGAGGGAGAGATAAAAGATAGGAAAAAATACATGGAGCAGCAGTTCACCGTAAGAGAATTTGGTGAGATTTTCTTTCGGATAAAAGTGAATTCGTGTAATTGTTTGGTTATTTGTTTCGGACAATGTGAAAATGTGTTAATTGGTTATAAATAAAACTTTTACAATATTTGATAAAATCAATCTGAGTGTGTTAAACAACCAATCATATGTTTGGTTGCTTTATACATGTTAAACTTAGTCGTCGCTAAATAAATCTTTGATATTTTCTTCAAAGTGATTTAGATAAACTGTTTTAAACGGCTCACAATACATTTGCGGAATGAGAAGGAAGACTACGAATAAGTTGAAAAAGCATAAGGAGGTAGACCCTGAAGACTGCCATAACGCACACATGGCAGTCGATATGACATGGCAGTCAATGTGACGGAAGACTAATTTCAAAAGACGTGGTCTAGCCGCCGGAGCCATCTTGATGTCATTAATAAAAATGGAGGACATGTCGCGTAAATTTGTTTTAAAGAACCTAATAAACATAACTGAACTCGAACGTATTTATATTATTACTGAATGTAGTTCAAATTGGATTTGAAAGATATATCATAAATTATCGCATTTGGTCCTACCGCAGCCTGTACAAATTCATGCATTCGTTATGACATCGAAAGTGCATAAGTAATCATTGTAGAAGTGCCTTTGGTAAACAATAATATCATTGTGAAAGCAGTAAACTTTCAAAGCTAATAAAGAAAACGTCTTTTGCTATATTGAGTCGTGTAGAGAATAGTGAAATGGTTTTAAGGGTGTCCACATTTAATTGCAGCACGGAAAAAATACCAATTAGTATTTTCTCTTGAATTTTTGGGTAAAAGTAATTTAGAGTGTTTGTTTTTGTTGTATTTTATATCTCTGTCAGTTTTTCGAAAATTGGAAAAAAATGGCGTCACTCGAAAAGCAACGTTGCGATTTGATTTTAGGCAAGCACCTGGAAAAGCCTCAACTCTTTCATCGGGATATCGGAAAACACCTCGGACTCGTGCAGTCAAAGGTGAGTCGTGTGATTAAACGTTACTATGAAACTATGTGCATCGAACGGAAGGAGAATGTGGTGAGAATGGATGTTCTGTTAGTGATCAGGCTCACAAGCGTGTCGTGAAAGCTTTTAAGCGGAATCCCAATGCTTCGGTCAGGGATGTGGCCAAGTTGAATATGTCCAAGTCTTTCGTTCAGAGAGCCAAAGACCGGAAAGGACTGCAAACGTACAAAGTGCAGAAGGCTCCAAATCGTGACGAACTGCTCATGTGGCAAACGGAGTGCACCGGGACTGTAAACGGGGAGATCCACCTCAAGAAGTGTCTACAGAAGCGTCCTTTGTTGAAGCAACACAAGGGTCTTACGATCTTATGGCCGCATCTATATTCGTGCCACTATTTAAATGCAGTCCTGGAGTGGTACGTGGTCACCAACGTGGTCATTTTTGTACCCAAGGACATGAAACCTCCCAACGCATTGGAACTAAGGCTCATCGACAAATAATGGGCTACTATAAAGCAGGCACTACGGAAGTATTTCAAGGAGGTCAAATCTGAAGAAGACATGAAGAAAAAGTAGGTTTTCGTACAGAAGAAGTTGAAGCCAGAAGTTGTACAGAAGCAAATGAGTGGAGTTAAACGTAAGGTGCGAGAGTACGATTATGGTTCGAGAAGTAGGCTGTGCTGTTGAGAGAAGAAGACGTGTTTTTTTCTCCTCCATTGCATTTCGTGCTCTGCACGCTAAGCTCAGTTTACCCATAATCGCATTAAAATGCACATACCCATTTATGGGTAAAGTTGACTTTACCCATATTTGAGTAAATTTGTATGGGAAAAAATACTCAAATATGGGTAAGTAGTACCTTACCCATAAATGGGTATATGCAGTTTTCGCGATTATGGGTATTCTTTACCCATATTTGGGTAAACTGATCTTAACGTGTAGTTTTGATTAATGTGTTGTAAAATATTTCGGAGACTGAGTTCTCTTAGTGTTAAATTGTCTAAATGTTGCATTCTCGGAGAAATGGAAAGTGCGAAAAAATGATCCGGATCGTAGGCGGAAGTCAGGCGAGCTGAAGTTGGTGATCGATACGCATAGCAGATGTGTGTTTGCCAGTGTGTGCCCGGTGGAAAAAAAGTGTGTGACGTGTCTGAGCTTTGCATCTATGTTTGTTTTGAGCACAAAGATTGAAAGAGGCAATAAGTTCGAGATACGATGCTGTTTCGTTTACGTGCAATGCCATATGGCTGATTTGGATAGGCATCATCTAGATACTTTGGAAGAAGCAGAATGCCAACCAGTTGGACCCCGCAAAGGGTTTTCAGACAATTGAGAGGTGGTAAGTGCTCTCGAAAACGTGGAGTGAAACAGGAAATTTGTTTCCTTTTTTGTTCCCTGAATTATATAAACTATATTATATGATCACATTACTTATCAAAGTGAACCCTGATCCTTT
>JASCZW010009760.1:0-40476 GCA_034211315.2 Aedes japonicus
TGTGAAAGAGTATCACCACTTGCCCCGAAACTACAACCCTGGTGCACTTATTACGAGCGTACATCTGCTGCTGATCATTGGATTGCAAAACAATAGAGTGCCTGCGGTCCAGTAAACAAGCAGACAGCAGATCATCTATAGCTAAGGGTTTAGCTGAAATGGAGTGTGGATAGAAGCCGAAGGTGATCTGTCGAAGTAAACAACCACCCGAGTCTATCCATATCTCTAGCAGGCAATGTGGTACCAGTGAGAGCTCTGATCGTCACCCGGGAGAATGCATGAGAGCGGGTCCACTTAGAACTGCAGTGGTGGATATGTTTGTGCGAGATAAGTGGGGTTTGATCAGGAGCGATATTCAATTCTAGGGAGTCAGGGGTTCATTTCAAACTTCGGCGTTTCGTGAGCATTGGGCTTCTGATGACCAATTTGTTTCCAGTAGTTTAGTTACTTTAGATCTTCCAACTGAAACACAGGCGCGCGTAGTGGGCTTCGCATGGCCAGGAATTTTTATGTGTTTAGTTTATAAGAACAAAATTTGTTAGTTAGTAAGCCGGAAATAAATGTAGTGTTGTGTAGTTTTGTGAGTTTGTAAATATAGAGTTTTAATTTGTCCGCGAGTGTTTTTCAATTTGCCCGAGAAGAAGTATTCCCCGAATGCCAGCGGGGCTGGTAAAAGGAAGGTGTCAATCGAACCCAGGTCCAAACCCAATCACACCGGTCGAGTGTTGAGGAGCCATCCACAAAATCGAAGGGAGGTAATTGCCCGGTTCCACAACATTTTTGGTCCTTCGAGCCGGATTACGGACAAACCACGGAAGGATTTTGGGCCTTGGAAAACCATCAGGATCGCTTGGAGCCATACTGCGCTTGGATTGACGCCATCATCAAAGGAGCATAAAGAAGGTGATCGCCATTCACTGGGCGCACAATTACCACCCCGCCATCACACTCGCGGACAATTGGGTTGGTCTTTTGAATGCTACACAACAGGATATTGTTAGAGGTTGGCGCATTATCCAAACTACATTGGCGTGGTTAGGACATCCATCGAATGGAATTTTTGTGTTGGTGAGTTGGAACAAACTATATGTCCTGCCGAAGCGAGGACAACATAAACCTCTTACTAACCGGAGTTTATATCAACATCTGCATGTGAACCTGTATGTGAGCTGCTTGGTGATTTATTGCTGATTTTGGAGCGCATTCGAACGATATTCAGAACAACAGAAATCCATCTGTGTTAGACTGACTCAAGGTTTCGCCGGAGCTGTGCATCAAGCTTTCATCGCCTACGGGATTGCCGAACTACTGAACCAGTGCGATGGTTTATCTCTCCAGGTAATTTACTTAAGTTCAGTATATGTTCGGCCGAAGTGAAGATTTCTGGATTCTAACGCTATTTTTCGACGTATTTTTCCTACTTGCAATTTGGAGCAACTACGCCTTCTGGAAAGGATATTTATTGGTTCCCAAGCGATGGGACGGTAATCGGAACTGCTACTGTTCATCCGTTTTCGTTTGGATCATTTGGAATGATTGGATCTATCGTTAGCAAAACAACCCAGCCACCCACTTCAGCCACGCGAGACGACAAGTGAATAGAAGAGGTCGTGCCAACAGTTACCTGTCCAGGTGAGTCTTAGAGTGTATATGTCACCGAAGCAGGACGACAGTAAATACACATTTTAATATATTGAATCCTCTTCGACGAACCTTTTGTGATGACATACTGAGTGCACTTGGTGCCATTTTCGATATTTGGTATTGAATTTGGAATTTTGCTCTGCTCAGGGCTTGGCACCGCTGTTAGTTGCTCAGGTGAGTCAACACAGTATATGCCCGGCCGAAGCATAAAATTTGCATATTACACCCTGTTTTTTCCCTCGGTTTCCTGCCTGAATATTGACGTTGAGCACAAATAATAACTACCATCGTGTGACATTACTTGAGCTACGAATTGGATTAACGTTTGGGTTCAGCCATTTGTTGTCAAAGGTAATTTACTGTAGTATATGGCCCGCCGTAGCCAGGCTTGTTGGATACTACATTAGTTCCCCATTATCCCCTTCGGTAAACTCGCTTATGAGCTGTGCTGTTAGACGACTGGTTCCATTGATCAACAATTGGAGATTCAGTGTTCCTGCTTATGTGGAGTTTATGTGGATTGATGACGCATTTCACTGTGTGAGGTAAATATACACAGTATATGCCTGCCGAAGCTTGGAATCACGTGGATTACTACACCAATCGTCTCTCTTTCCCTTACATGTACGAGTAACTCCAATCATCATGGCACCCCGTAAGCTAACAGTGTTGAAAGCTTTGATCGTCAAGCTGGGAGAAATTCAAACCGACCTTGACGATATTTGGAAGTTCGCCCAACACTACGATGAAGCCACCACCGCGACTGATGTCAACATGCGCCTAGAAAGGATTGAAGAACTTTGGGAGAGATACGGCGAGACATTGGTTGAAATCAAATGCCACGATGATGAAGACCTTCAACAAGGATCGTCTCGTCTACAGCGATCAACACTACCGATCGAAGTCATCCCTCAAGGACAAGGCGAAGGAGTTGCAGGGTCCACCGGACCTGGACCAGTCAACGCGTGCCAACGACTCGATGTTGCATGGTGCCCTCGACCATGTGCGGCTGCCGCAGATCAAGCTGCAGTCATTCAACGGCGACATCGACGAGTGGATTAGTTTCCGTGATTTGTTCACATCCCTGATCCACTGGCGGACTGATCTACCGGAGGTGGAAAAATTTCATTATTTAAAGGGGTGTCTTCAGGGGGAACCAAAGGCTTTAATTGATCCATTAAAGATAACGCAGGCTAATTATAAGATCGCGTGGGACGCGCTTACTAAGCGCTACAATAATAGTAAACAGCTCAAGAAAAGGCAGGTTCAGTCGCTCTTTAGTCTCCCTTCGCTTACTAAGGAGTCGGTTTCGGATTTACACGTTCTTATGGAAGGGTTCGAAAGAATTGTACAAACATTGGACCAGGTCGTCGAGCCAGCGGAGTACAAGGATCTCCTGCTAGTTAATCTTCTGACCAATCGCTTGGACCCGGTGACCCGCCGAGGTTGGGAGGAGTTTTCATCCACCAAGGAACAGGATATTTTGAAGGATCTGACGGAGTTTCTGCAGCGAAGGATTCGTGTTCTCGAGTCGCTTCCAACGAAAGCTGCTGAATCCAGGGGTGCTCAACCGTCGCAGCCACAATACCAGAGGCAGAAACAGCTAACCGCGAAGGCTAGCTACAGCACAATGCAGTCGTCATCAGGAGCACGATGTGTGGCATGTAAGGAGAACCACTACCTCCATCAATGCAACGTGTTCCAACGAATGTCGGTGGCTGACAGAGATTCGCTGCTGAAAACCCACTTCCTCTGCAGGAATTGTTTCAGAGTGGGTCATTTGTATAAGGAATGCCAGTCCAAGTTCAATTGCAAGAATTGTAAGGGTCGTCACCACACTTTGGTGTGTTTCAGGTCGGGAAAGGATAGTTCTGCAAAGGTCGCAGTGGTTGCTAGGGGCACCCATCCTTCAATCCCAAAGGAGTCCTCCAGAGTCAACGAGGCTTCTGGTTCGGGTTCCTCTCAGGTAGTCAACATGGCGGCTACCGACATTTCGGTTTCTGGTACGGCTCAACAATATTCTTCGCAAGTTTTGCTGGCAACTGCGGTCGTCGTCGTGGAAGATGACCATGGTGGACGGTTTCCTGCTCGCGCTCTCTTGGATTCGGGCTCAGAGAGCAACTTCATCACGGAGCGACTAAGTCAACGGATGAAGACCCAACGAGAAAGGGTGGATATCTCGGTGCGTGGAATCGGTCAAGCAGGAACCAAGGTCAAAAACAAAATACAAGCGGTGGTGCGATCGCGAATTTCTCCTTTCTCGCAAACAATGAACTTTCTCGTTCTTCCCAACGTGACGGTGAATCTGCCAACAGCTACAATACGCACGGATGGTTGGTCGATACCCCAGGAATCAAACTGGCAGATCCCGCATTCTTCGAGTCCAGCAGGGTGGACTTGGTACTTGGTATCGAATCATTTTTCGATTTCTTCGAAACCGGTCAAAGGATCAACCTAGGCAACCAATTGCCGACGCTGAACGAATCGGTTTTTGGATGGGTGGTGTGTGGAGGTTTATCCAATTCTACTCAGGATCTGCACATTACCTGCAACGCTTCCGCAACAGAGAAACTGGAATCTCTAGTTGCCCGGTTCTGGTCTAGCGAAGAGGTTGGTTCGGTCAAGGTACTGTCACAGGAGGAAAAACGATGTGAGGACCTATTTCGGAATACAGTCCAACGAAATTCAGATGGCAGGTATACGGTCACACTCCCGAAGGAAGAAGGCGCTATTCAAGGGTTAGGCGAATCCAAGGACATTGCGATCCGGCGTCTTCAAGGTACGGAGCGACGGCTGGCAAGGAATACCAATCTTCACAAAAGTTACCACGACTTCATGGAGGAATACGAGTCGATGGGACATATGGAAAAGGTCGAAGGGGCAGCCTTAACTACAAAACGGCGATGTTTCTTGCCCCATCATCCCGTTTTCAAGGAGGACAGCGCTACTACCAAGGTCAGAGTAGTTTTTGATGCATCCTGCGCAACGTCAAGCGGTGTATCACTGAACGACGTGTTACTGACTGGGCCGGTAATACAGGATGATCTCAGGTCAATTATCATGCGAAGCCGCACCAAGCAAATAATGCTTGTTTCTGACGCCGAGAAGATGTTCCGGCAGATTTGGGTACACCCGGATGATAGGCCTCTGCAGTGTATCTTGTGGCGCTCAAGTCCTCAGAATGACATCAGTGTATATGAGCTCAAGACCGTTACTTACGGTACCAAACCGGCGCCGTATTTGGCTACAAGGACCCTAAAACAGCTAACGGTGGATGAAGCAACGGCATACCCTCTCGGATCACATGCGGCGAGCGAAGACACCTATATGGATGATGTTATCACGGGAGCGAACACGGTTGGAGAAGCTTGCGAGTTGCGAAAACAGCTGAGCGAAATTACGGAGAGAGGTGGTTTTAGACTCAGGAGGTGGGCATCTAACAGTCCCAAGGTCTTGGAGGGACTTCCTGAAGACAGTCTAGCAATTCGAGCGGTAGACGGAATCAACCTAGACCCGGATCCGTCCATCAAAACCCTCGGGCTCATCTGGATGCCGAAGAGTGATCAACTGAGGTTCAACTTCAACATACCTTCGGCGCGATCGAATCAGCAGTTCAGCAAAAGGGAGGTACTCTCGGTTATAGCTACGCTGTTCGATCCCTTAGGACTGCTTGGAGCAGCAATCACAACTGCAAAGATTGTGATGCAGTTGCTGTGGAAACATCGAGACGAAGGCGATCGTGCGCTGGACTGGGACCAGCCGATACCTTCGACGGTGGGTGAGGTTTGGAGGAAGTTACTTGCTCAGCTACCTCTGTTGAACGAAGTCAAGATTGATCGCTATGTCATCGTTCCAGCTGCTGTTTCCAAGGAGATTCACTGCTTCTCGGATGCTTCCGAGAAGGCGTATGGATGTTGCATTTACGTAAGGAGTGTAGATGCAGCAGGTAGGGTAAAGGTGTGCCTTTTGTCGTCGAAATCACGAGTGGCACCGTTGAAATGTCAAACTATTCCGCGTTTGGAACTGTGCGGTGCTGTTTTATCCGCGGAACTCTTGATTAAGATTCTGGATTCATTAAAAATATCCACGCAGGTATATTTTTGGACAGACTCTACATGTGTCTTGCGTTGGATCAAGGCTTTACCGACAACCTGGAATACGTATGTCGCCAACCGAGTGTCGAGAATCCAAACGCTCACGAATCCAGAACAATGGAGATACGTTGCAGGAATAGAAAATCCTGCCGACCTTATTTCGAGAGGTATAATGCCAGAGGACATTGTGCACAATCGTTTTTGGTGGTGTGGGCCGCGATGGTTAGAGCAGGAACCTGGTGGTTGGCCAGAACCACCGGAGTCATTGAGCGCAACCGAAGCAGAGAAGGAGAAGCGACGTACGGCCGTCGCATACACTAGTTCCCCAGCCGAAGAGTTCAACGAATGGTACCTGGGACGTTCCTCATCATACATCGAGCTCGTCAGGCGAACGGCCTACTGGTTACGGTACTTGAACTTGTTGCGTACACCACGAGAACAGCGGAATCCATCGAAGTTCCTCACAACAGCGGAGTTAAAGGAGGCAGAAGTCAACTTGGTTCGGAGAGTTCAGCAGGAATTCTTCGTAGAGGAATGGAAGGCATTATCCAAGGGAGAATCGGTTTCAAGAAGGTCACCACTGCGTTGGTTCAACCCGTTTATATCAAAGGATCAGGTGATTAGAGTAGGAGGACGACTAGCGCATTCGAAAGAGGCTGAAGATACGAAGCACCCTATGGTCTTACCAGCACGCCATCAGCTTACAAGGCTGATTTTACGTCACTTCCACGAGAAACTACTACACGCTGGGCCACAGTTACTGTTGGCAGCTGCTCGATTGCGTTTCTGGCCGCTGGGAGGAAGGAGCGTGGTTCGAAACGTAGTGCACCAATGCATGAAATGCTTCCGGGCAAAACCATCATCGATCGAGCAGTTTATGGGAGAACTGCCAGCACCACGTGTTACCGTATCTCGACCGTTTTCCCAGACCGGCGTAGATTATTGTGGGCCGTTTTTTGTCCGGCCAGCACCCCGGCGCCCAGTGGTAAAAATGTACGTCGCTGTATTCATTTGCCTGTGTACCAAGGCGGTGCACCTCGAACTTGTTTCGGACCTTACTACTGACAGGTTCATTCAAGCCCTACGACGATTCTCGGCCAGAAGAGGTAAATGCGAAAATTTGTACTCCGATAATGGTACAAACTTCGTAGGAGCGCGAAATAAGCTGAAGGAACTGGACGATCTACTGAGGATGAAAGAACATCAGGAGGGTGTGGCGAGACACTGCTCGGAGCAAGGGACACAATGGCATTTTAACCCACCGAGTGCTCCTCACTTTGGAGGCCTATGGGAGGCCGCGGTACGGTCCGCCAAAATTCACTTGGTTAAAGTAGTAGGAGAAACGCCCTTATCGCCAGAGGATTTTTCCACGTTGCTAGTTCAGATAGAGGGTTGTTTAAATTCAAGACCGTTGACACCCATGTCTGACGATCCTAACGATCTGGAGCCATTAACACCGTCTCATTTTTTAATCGGTTCCAGTCTGCAAAGCTTACCGGATTCCGATTTGGAAGATGTTCAACTTAACCGCCTGGATCGCTTCCAATTGATGCAGAAGCTGCTCCTAGATTTTTGGAAAAGATGGCGACGTGAATACTTGTGCCAACTTCAGGGGAGAAATAAGCGATGGAAACCACCGATTAAGATCGATGTTGGCGGGCTAGTTATTATTCGGGAGGATAACCAACCTCCAATGAAATGAAAATTAGGCCGAATTACTGCTATTCATCCTGGTACCGACGGGATTGTAAGGGTGGTTACTTTAAAAACGGCATCCGGTATTCTCAAACGCCCTGTGGAAAAATTGTGTATCCTACCATTTCTGAAGTCAACAACCAGCTAATGAAATTTATGACTGAAGCTCAACCTTCCCATTCCCTTTCCCGTCGAAGAGGATATTTTATTTCATTTCAGAAATTGAAGCAATTCCAGGGTGGGTGAGGATGTTGTGAAAGAGTATCACCACTTGCCCCGAAACTACAACCCTGGTGCACTTATTACGAGCGTACATCTGCTGCTGATCATTGGATTGCAAAACAATAGAGTGCCTGCGGTCCAGTAAACAAGCAGACAGCAGATCATCTATAGCTAAGGGTTTAGCTGAAATGGAGTGTGGATAGAAGCCGAAGGTGATCTGTCGAAGTAAACAACCACCCGAGTCTATCCATATCTCTAGCAGGCAATGTGGTACCAGTGAGAGCTCTGATCGTCACCCGGGAGAATGCATGAGAGCGGGTCCACTAGAACTGCAGTGGTGGATATGTTTGTGCGAGATAAGTGGGGTTTGATCAGGAGCGATATTCAATTCTAGGGAGTCGGGGTTCATTTCAAACGTCGGCGTTTCGTGAGCATTGGGCTTCTGATGACCAATTTGTTTCCAGTAGTTTAGTCACTTTAGATCTTCCAACTGAAACACAGGCGCGCGTAGTGGGCTTCGCATGGCCAGGAATTTTTATGTGTTTAGTTTATAAGAACAAAATTTGTTAGTTAGTAAGCCGGAAATAAATGTAGTGTTGTGTAGTTTTGTGAGTTTGTAAATATAGAGTTTTAATTTGTCCGCGAGTGTTTTTCAATTTGCCCGAGAAGAAGTATTCCCCGAATGCCAGCGGGGCTGGTAAAAGGAAGGTGTCAATCGAACCCAGGTCCAAACCCAATCACACCGGTCGAGTGTTGAGGAGCCATCCACAAAATCGAAGGAGGTAATTGCCCGGTACCACAACAGATCTACTTTTTCGACTCAAAATGCAATTGAAACAAAAAGCGCAACCACGTGGAGCTGTCCGCGTTTTTTAATGTTTCTGACATAGGATGCGATCCTGTATTTTTGGAAAGCATTGATCCTGAATCCGTGGTTGATCTCACTAGGCCATGGTGGCTTGTGAGAAGATACGTGATTAATGAGTATGATGTTATAGCTCTCGACAGTGCTTTAATAAATTATTCCCGCCCATCTCAGCAGTGTAACCAACATTCAAGGAGCGTGATAATAGAGAAGCAGCGATTGGCTGGTCTTCACTAAATCCATTTCGCGCATTATAAAAAAATTATAATCAAGCGTGTATAGTCTCGTGGGACTGTGTCTCGTCTCTGGATCCCCATTATACAAAAAGGTGTAATAATAGCATTTCACCAGACAAAAAGCAACATGAATGTTTCATACAATATACGAGACATTTATTCTATTTACAAAATCCATGTTTACGAAACGAGAGAAAGCTATTTAACGAAAATAAATGTTCAGTGTACCTATAGTTATGGCTGGTGTATGATGAATTAATGCAGTAATATGATTTTGTGTAAAATTGACTGAAATATATTATAATTTGAGCAAAGTGGAAGAAAAATCATACTCAATTGCTTATTCCTAATTGAAAGAATGTTGGTCAATCCAGGAAAAAATGCAAGCTTCATTATCCTGGAGTTTGCGCTAGGAAATTGTTCGCCAATTACTGCATAATGAATCCTATAAATGAAACTATTACCACAGTCTTTGCATACAAATGGTTCCATTACGGCATCCAGAATGACCCGATAGACTTGATAAACGAAAGCTGACCATAAAATGGTTCTCGACCGGGCGCGACAACCAGCGATTGGTAAAAGTGTGCGGACACAAAATATGCAAATGGCATAATTAAAGGCTATGAAAGTCTGAAATTTATGTGACCATGCGTGTGAATCTGGTGGGCTGCCGGGTGGCTGGCCATCGAGTATTTGAGGTCACCCCGGCAGCAGCCCAGTAGCCGGAACAGAGCGGAAAACAATTAATTTCAATTTAATTAATTGGCAAAACGATGAAACAAAACGGCGGAGGTTTCCCTGGATGTGAGGAAGTTGTAATTAAAAATTCATAACAATTACTGCATTGCTATCAACGCTTTTCGTCTTGAAAGTGAGAGTAAAGGGGTGCGTGATATTTGGCTTTAATTATTTATTTTCTATGCTAAACCATTGAATTGATGGGTATATGCACGAAACTGAATATGTGAGATACAAGACAAAGCTTCTCTCATGGACAAACAGTGATGTTCAGAATAATAAGGCCAGAATCCCGATCTCAATTTTTTTCAAATTAATGTTACTCGTTTACTATTTTGAAAACACACATCCATCCCCATACCTAAAAAAATGAACAAAGTGAACGTTAAAAGTTCTAATCGCAATCAACGGTACTTAGTGATTTTACAAAAAAAAAATACAGTAGGAATTATCCGTTTGTTATTCGTTGAAGAAGCACAGACAATCAATCTTAAAGCATTTTATGAAGGCCCGTGAATCGAGTCTGACCGATAAATTTCCACTATAGACTGTTTCAAACATATGTTATCCACATATTTTTCCTTCAAAATACACTCAGTAGCAATAAAAAAACCGAGCAAAATGTTGCTTCCGAAAAACGCCATGTTCAACCTTCTGTAACTTGTCAATTATTTATAGTTTTATCTGAAAATTTGACATCATTATGACAAATGTATAAACCTTATGTGGTCAAAATTTCATGTAGATAAGATTTATATATTTGATTTTTTCATGCTATGAAAACTCTAAGTTTATTAATCTTATCATCATGAAATTTTGGCCACATAACGTTTATACATTCGTTATAATTTTGTTAAATTTTCAGACAAATCTACAAATAATTGACAAGGTTACAAAGGTTGAACATAGAAGCAAAATTTTGCTCAGCTATTTTTTTGCAACTGAGTGTTTGTTTAAAAATTGAGTATCATTCAAACAAACATTTACTTCCTTATTGTACGAGCTCAACTTGAACATTGTGAATACCGGATGAAATTTCTATAATCTCTTCACGAAGTTTCTTATTTTTTTACCAAACATTTCTATTAGTATCGGACTAATCTTTCAACAAAATTTTTTGCCGCTTCAGCAATTTTCGTTTGGTTTGAACTCTGAATTGCATAATTATTATCAATACACACATAGATTTTTTAAACAGAAAACTGTAAAATTCTACCGAATTCTCAACAGCTGGACGTTCGGTTAGCCAATTTAACAGACTTTGGTGAAATTTTAAATGTAGAAGGAGATGTTCGCTCATCACCATGAGGCACCAAGAGTGAACAACAATGTTTTTGGCTAGAATGAAAGATGTGAAAAGAAAGTGTTGAAAGGTCCGTCAGAGTGCGGCAGGTAGGAAAATTAACAAATGTTTTTGAAAATTGAGCGAAAGGGCATGTATCCAATGGTACTCGAACCATGGACGTCAATCTTTGCCTAACATCCCACTGCGGGGTAGGTTGTAGCGACGGAACAAGTCCGCCACTTCAACAGGCAAAAATTGACGCATGGAAAGACGCTCATGTACCTGTGGCTTGTATAGTTTATTCTTAGCGATCTATTATGTGCACTCTGTTTACTGATGCGCACATGGGAGAGGAACTCTCTCCTTTTTGGGTTTGTTTTGATTCGCACCGACTGACGATCACTGAAGTGCGAATCAAAACAAACCAAAAAGGAAGTTCCTCTTCCATGTGCGCATCAGTAAACAGAGTGCCACAATAGATCGCTGAGAATAAACTATACAAGCCGCAGTGGTACATGAGCGTCTTTCCATGCGTCAATTTTTGCCTGTTGAAGTGGCGGACTTGTTCGTCGTCAACCTACGCAGTGGGATGTTAGACAAAGATTGACGTCTATGGTTCAAGTACCATTGTACACATGCCCTTTTGCTCAATTTTCAAAAACATCTGTTGAGTCACCACCTGCCGCACTCTGACGGACCTTTCAACACTTTCTTCACATCTTTCATTCTAGCCAAAAACATTGTTGTTCACTCTGGTGCCTCATGGTGATGAGCGAACATCTCCTTCTACATCATACTCGTTTTTCCTCGCACGGAGAATACATAACATAACAATTAATGAAATTTTAAAGTTATTTGTAAAAAATTCTCCGAAATTTGTTAAACCTTACCGAAATCCATTTATTCGGATTACCGAACGTTCAGCTGATGAGAATTCGATAAAACTTTAAAGATCTCTGTAATAAAAATGTAAGTGTGTAGAACTTATGTCTTTCTCAACCAAATCTATAGAGGAAAGGCTTGTAAGATGGAACGGCGCCACTTTTGACATTCATAGTGACAACACGATCGCGCTGACAAGTGTTAACCTAATTTTTTAACTATTTTTCAATTTTCATTTGCTTTTGGAGTGAATACACTCATTCGATCTAGCTCTTCCAGGTTTCATTGTTCGATAGTGGTGGAATAACTAAAATAGCAATTATTTCTTGTGCTTAGTAAGTGGAAATTTACCATCGATATCAAAAGGTTAACATATGTGTTGGCTAGCATTTTTGGTGTATTTTTATGATCCAAAGGCATTTCCAAATAAATCGTAAAGTGAAACAATTTTTTGATGTTTTGTGTTTATGGCGTCATGTTTGTAAAATAGAACACTGTTGAGCTTGTACGATTCAACACTTTTTTTCGTTTTAAAACATTTGAATGACGTTTTTATGTTTAAAAATGCCATGGAATCAATAATAAATTAAAATATAACAATAAATTTTTTGAAATTGCAATTTTCGATGAATTTCGAAAAAAGTCCATAATTTTTTTTGATGACTATAAATAATCAGTTCCGTGGGCAAACTTGGAGCTCTTTTGTTCCTCTTTCGAAAAATCCTCGAAAAAATAAAAATTATACATCTCACGAACAAAAAATCGTGTACCATCTTAAAAGCAATTTTTTAAAATTGCAATATTGGATGGATTTCGAAAATAGGCCATAAGTTTCTTTTGATAACTATAAATAATCAGTTTTTAAGCAAAGTTTAAGCCTTTTAGTTCTTCTTTCGAAAAATGTCTTTAGATCCGCGAAAAAATAAAAATTATACATGTTACGATCAAAAACCGGATCGTGTACCATCTTACAAGCCTTTCCTATACCCTTTTCCGTGAGTCAATTAGGAGCTGTTTTTGCGTATTGCGCCCACACTAAAACAGACCAAAACAGTGGAGGACACTTTGATCGATAGATTTCCATTTATAATTCCGGTAGGTTAAATACATGTATAGTACCGATTGTTGTTTGCCCATTTGACATATATTATATAACACTATATGTTGGGATGAAGGTAGGGACCATCAGAGCACCCGATTGAAGCGAATTGGATAGGAAGAGTGGGATTGCCAACTTCCTGTTGTTAACATTTCATGAAAAGAGGGCGGGCTCTTCTCCCCATCTAGTGGGACATTTTACTAGGCGAGGGCACGGTTTTGGTGTGGTTTCTGCAAACTTGTTTCTGGAAGGAGATTCTCTTTAGACCCCTGTAGCTTTGGGCTACGCGTAAGTGTATCTGCTAACGGGCCCACAATACGTTTTTGGCCCTTCATACAGGAACATGTTGAAACATCTACCACAGTATAACCTTGATCAAATCGTTTAATTAAAACTGTCCAGTGCTATAGGCAATTGCCTTGCTACACTAGACGGTAGTTCACATCATCATCATCATCATCATCATCATCATCATCATCATCATGAGGTCCAAGTTGTTTGCCCCTTCTTGGCCGTTCATGCAAAGAGTAAGGTTTTGCAAAGTTCACACTTTTCACTTAACCATGTGTCCACAACCGCAGCAAGAATTCAAAGCCTGTCCACGTTAAATTTTGGACCCTTTTTTGTAGATTATGAATTATTTAAGGGGTCACTGAAATGTTTCACTTATATGACAGCTGAAACTCTCCACCTTATTTCGTGGAACGAATCGAAAAGTATGCTCCAAAATTCATTCACTCGCATGAGCACCACCGATATAAAATAGCAACCCTGGCTTGCGTATAGAATAGCAAAAGAGTGTGATGTTTCCTATCGAATGATTCTACAGGAATCCTCGAAAGCGAACATTGTACAAAGAATAAACGAGGAAAACAGAATCATGCGAAACAAATGTCCAGCTATACGTTATATCGAATTAATGCGTTGTCACTGAACGTAAGCGATTTGAATACACCGAATGAGATTATTTTGACTCAGTGAATGCAATCAGCTGGAAGTATCAGAGCAGAGATACGGTTTAAAATGACGCTTTATGTCTTAATGTTGCATTAGATTGCTTAACATCATGTGAGATCATTATTTGAAATGTTAAATGATGTTTAATGTATGATTTGAAGAAATATGTGTGATTCAATCAATCTCGCTTAGCTGAATCTAACTGAATGCAATCGTTAATGATTGAGCGGGTGAAAATTAGGCAATGAGAAATCGTCCACACTGCTACCGTCCGATTCATTTACTGTACGATCAGCTGCCAGTTTTACTCAATTTTGTTTTCTACGAATAGAATGAAAGCAGAATAGTAATGAGCAGAATCGGAATAATTTAAACGTGGTAACGCTCACTTCTGAATGTTTATGCGTGTGAGTGAAAATTAGCGCTAAGTGAATCGATTTTTTCATATGCTCCAACAAATGGGCAAGAAGGTGGTAGCCATTTTTTGAGCGTTTCGTAGTTGCTACTCCGTTACCGATCAGAACAAGTGTAATTGCACAAAGAACCACATAGATGGAGCTTGGGAGTAGCTTTGCATCTTCAATGTATAAGTTCACGAGTTCATTCTATTTATAGATCATTACTGACGCCGGCCACACGTCCTCACGGTCTTTGGGAGGGAGGAACGATGATTAGTTTGACAATCGTTGGTTAGAGACCGTGTTTACCTCTGCGTCTCAACAGTTGTCAAGGGAAGGATAGTTGTGTAAGTGGGGCAGCTCACCAAGAAGGTGATAGCCATTATTGAGAAAAATCCTAAACTTTCTGTGCGAAATGTGGCTCGCAAAAATGGAAAGTCAAAAACATAAGTACAGAGAGTGAAGCAGAGGCAAGAACTGAAGGCATACAAAGTGAAAAAGTTGCCCAACCATGATTAAAAGTAAAAAGTCGTGCTAAGGAGCTTTACACCAATTTTTTGCTAAAATTTTCTAGTACCATAAAAGACGAAACATACGTACTCTTAGACTTTAAACAGCTTTCGGGGCTGGCTTTTTATTCTGCACTGCAAAGGAGCTCCGCTGCCGAGCATTTCCGGACAAAGAAGGTGTCAAAATTCCTGAAGAAGTATTTGATTTCGCAGGTCATATGTAGTTGAGGTCGAAAATCTAAAATTTTAGTCTCTACTGGCACTATCAACAAGGATCTGTACGAAACAATGTCAGCAAATGCGATTTCTACCGTTTGTCAGAAGTCACGACTCTTCAGCTCTTTTTTGTCTCTTGTCACTATGCAAAATCCGTCCTGAAATGGTATAAGAGGTCAAATACGTACCAAAAACAGCAAATCCACCAAATTGTCCAGAACTTTACTCATTAGAGAAGTACTGGGCTCTTGTTAAGCGGAAACTCTTCGAAACTAAAAAGAAAGCTAATGGTACCGATGATTTCATGAGAAGCTGGAGAATCGTCACGGTGGGCGTATCTGATGATACCGTACGGAACCGGATGGCGGGTAAATCACAGTTAGTTCTTGAATAGGAATTGATGCTTAGAAAACTCTGTTCTAGGTTAGCTCGGCCCTTATCATCACGTAATTGATGTGTGGAATGGGACTTGTTAGCCGAGGAGGACCAACAACCCGGTAGACTCTCGCCTCTGCTCTTCCGGAGCTTTCGTAACGAGCCCGATAAACTAGATTATGGCCGAAACTGGAACCTTGGGCTTCTCAACTGCTAGCAGCATAATCCACAGCGCTGACGGCTATTCGAGTACTGTTGAAAAATCGTTGTAACAACACTTTTCCTTTTGCCGGCGTCGGTGGTGTAGTGGTAAGCGTGACTGCTACTGGCACCCCAGTGGGTCTGGGTTCAATCCCAGCCGACGTCGGTGGTTTTTCTGAGGCGAAAAAATCTTGGTCACGTCTTCCTTCGGAAGGGAAGTAAAGCCGTTGGTCCCGGTTCATAGTCATGAGTCGTTAGGTAGGGTCCAGGTGGTGGAGTCGTCTCCCTGGCGTCGGTGATTGTCACCATGTGAGGAAATAGGCCGACGGAAAATAAATAAGTAAAAAAAAAAAAACACTTTTCCTTTTATTCAGTGATCAACTGATCGTTTGAGCTAACAGGTACAGCGCCGTCCATTGTTGGTCAGCTCAAGCAACCGTGTTTGGCACACACTAAGACTATCGATTGTATGGCACGTCAAAACAAAAGTTCAAGCCGGGTAAAGTTCGTGCACCTATCGGATAAAGTTCATCCAGTTGTCCAGCGATTACTTTCAACTCGAACTCACAGATCGACGGTCATTTGTACAGACGGTTCCAAGTGTGATAAAAGGGTAAGGGCCGCGTTCCATACTAATGACCTAAAAGGAACGTATAGACTCCCAATAAAGAATGTGCACACCAAAAAGTAGTCGTCGGAAATGCCCTAATGCAGTCTTCTCCGTGTACGCTTTGCTAATCCGATCACTACTACATGAATATTAATGTATGTGTGCTATGATGAAGACGTCGTTTGGCTACAGTAACCTTTATTCAGTAAAATGGCGTCGAATCAAGAACGCGTGCGCGAAGCAATTTTGCACAAAAGAGTGGAAAATCCAGATATGTCGCACGGCGATATTGCCAAGTCATTAAAAATCGCAAAATCGACGGTTATTAAAGTGCTAAAAAACTTTCAGCAGCGCTAAACTTTAAAGAGAAAGGTCGGTTCCGGAGGTAACCATGATTCTCGTTTCGTCGCGGAGAGGAAGAAAGTGATTAAAGAATTTAAGAAGAAACCGAATATCTCCGTTCGTGATGTGGCGAAAGAAGTGAAAATGTCTCCATCGTTCGTCCAGAAAGTGAAGAAAAGTGCAGGCTTGAAATCATTCAAAGTAGGTGTTGCTCCAAATCGTAACGACAGCCAGAACAAGAGCGCATAATCTCGATCGAGAAAATTATATGACACTATACTGAAGGAATACGACTGCATAATATTGGACGACGAAACATATTGCAAAGCTGACTTTAAGCAGATACCGGGACTACAGTTTTATACCTCGTTGCAAAGAGGAAATGTTGCTGATCGTTTTAAGCAAAAAAAATTGTCGAAGTTCCCAAAAAAATACCTCGTATGGCAGGCAATATGTGGATGCGGTCTCAGAAGCGACATCTTCATCACGACTGGCACTATAAATAGACAAATTTACGTAAACGAGTGTCTGAATAAACGACTGTTGCCGTTCATTCGGGAACACAACGGTTCGGTGCTGTTCTGGCCTGACCTGGCATCTTGCCACTATGGAAAACTGGCTGAGGATTGGTACATTGCTAATGGTGTAAATATTGTCCCAAATTATTGCAATCCGCCAAATTCGCAAGAACTCCGTCCGATCGAAAAGTATTGGGCTCTGGTCAAGAGGAATCTTCGAAAAACGAATAGCGTAGCAATTGATGAGAAAAGCTTCAGGCGTAACTGGCAGAAAGCTGCAAAATTGGTGACGGATGACACTGTGCAAAAACTGATGGAAGGTGTCAAACGAAAGGTGCGGGCATTTGGATATAACAGGTCAAATTGACTCAACTGTATATGTTTTATATTTGTATTTTGATGAAGTCTTAAATAAATGATTTACTTTTGATTTTCTTATATTTTCCATTTAATACCACTAATTTCCCGTTGACTACTTTTTGGTGTGCACATTCTTTAAATTGCAGTGTATTTTTCTTCAGAGACGTTTGCTCTGAAGATGGCTGTTGTGATTTTAAACATTAACAAAGAAATAATTGTAATCTTCACTGATTCTGCAAGCTGTTTGAAAGCTTTGGAGGCAGGAAGCAAAACAAACATGTTTGATTCTTCATACTATAATTGTCATGTTTGTATTCTCTGAACGAAGGTCAAGGCACGGACGAGTCCGCAACCTCAACAGGCAAAAAAATGCGCGCCTGATTGTGCTCACATACTACCAATCGCTTGAAATGGTTCTTGCGGTTGTTTATACACACTCCGTTTTGTTATCTTCATGGGAGCAAAACCCTCTTCTTTTGAGGAATGCGTGCTTCTATTCAATTTTCACAACCTGCCGTACACGGACGGAACTATCAACACTTTCTCTTCATATCTTTCATTTCTAGCAAACATTACTGTCCACTGGACCTCATGGTGATCCATCTACATCATGTTTTATTCTGTTGGATTCAAAGGAAATGTCGCAGCCGACCGATTAGGTAACGAAGCTAGAAGACAACCCTCATCGATGTACGTATCCCACAAGCGGCTTACCCAAACTATCCCCGTGCAGAAAGAACCTCCGCCCATTTGCGAATACTGTGGAACGGTACGGGTTGCGAAACACATACTTCTAGAATGCAGAAAACACGAAAAAGAAAGACGAAGGAGCGACATCAGCACGACAAGTTTACAAGACGCCCTGAATAGTTCAGAAGATGGCATCACGAAATTATTTGAGTGTTTAATCCAATCAAGACAACCGGCGTCGGTGGTGTAGTGGTAAGCGTGACTGCTACTTGGCACCCAAGTGGGTCTAGGTCAAGTCGACGTCGGTAGAGGCGAACAATTCTGGTCACGTCCTTTCGGAAGGTTAAGTAAAGCCGATGGTCCCGGCTCATTTTCATGAGTCGATAGGAAGGGTTCGGGTGGTGGAGTCGTATTCCTGGCGTCGGTGGTTGTCACCATGTGAGGAAATAAGCCGACGGAAAATAAAAAAAAGATAACAAAAACCAATCAAGATAATACAAAAAACTTTGTACAAAAATGAAAGGATCTAAGAGAAGAGGATAAGTGAAGAAAACCGAAGTGAAGAAGCTGAAAAGTAAATGAAAGTAGCAACCAAAAAAAGAGCTAAACATGATGAGAGATGAGATGAGAGAAAATAAGTGAGAAAAAAGCAGTAAATAAGCTAAAAAACTGGGAACTGTTATCCTTCTGACTTCAGCTAGATTGAGGAGGTGCGTGCCGAGCGTCAGTCCATCAATTAGGTGCAGCTCGAACAGCGTCTGTCCTGACACCCAGCGGTTGAGTAAGAAACGCTGAAGTGCGTCAACTATACCATAGGTGGCAGCCCCTCCAACGCGTAGGAGGCAGCACGACCCCGGTAAGGCAGCATGTTGAAATCTTACTCTATCACGAAAAAAGGAAGTGTTCTTTATATGGTATATGGTTCCAGATCATTCATGGAATTCCCAAGTTTTGTATAGTTATTTTGAATTGTTTCCTTCTCTCGTGACTATCACAGTGCAAGTCCATCTACAGTTACAGGAGGATCAGCAGAGATTACAAATATAATATTATGACATCCCTCATAATATTTTATTTGCTATTATCAGCTCCGCATTTGCATCGTTGTAAGTTTTAGCCTACCTTACTCACGTTATGTATTTGAGAGTATAGGAAGGTTGTTGACGACTTATGAGAAAGGGTCATAAACGACAAATTCTATAAAAAAAATTGTTTTCAACATCCAAAAAATATTTCAAAAACTAACATTGTTTATGGTTCTACATATCCTATTTCACAGATATCAGTAATCATTAATGTATCCTGCGGGAAACAAGAGTAGTTGGAGAATCCGATTTTGGGTTTATTATGTTTTCGTTTTTTGGTCAGAGATCATATTCATATGAAAATCCTTTCGCATTGTTGTTTGTTTAAATTTTCTTTGCTAGCAAAATGGTCTTTCATCATATCACTGTTGAAATTTTCGCCATTTCAGAGTTTCAATCATCGAGCACCGCGGCTGAAGAGACAGAGAGCTGCATTTCATTATTATATGTACAATGTTTAGTGGTTCTTCAGAACACCCTATGATTTCCATCATATCATGACCTTTGTTGCAACACCGCACAAGTTATCTGGCAACACTGCATAGCGGTGACTTTGAGTGCCGTTGTTGCATAGAGAAAGAGAAAGAGTGGGAGAACAAAAAGTAAACAAATGATAGATTTAGTAGTAGTGATAGAGAATAGAATAAACATAAACATAATTCGCCATCGCTTTTTCGAATTATTGAAAACAAATCGGTTTTGCTGCGCGTTTAGTTTATACATTTTTTATTTGGTTTACGATCGATTAAAAGGAACAAAAACGTTCGAAATCTTATCGCCAGTCTTCTTATCTGCAGGATCGGTGAACGGAAAAGACTTCCAGAACTCACGATCTAGTCGCACCTAGATTTGCCGGCAAATTCATCGAGCAACAAATAAAACACCCAAAGTTAGGGTAGTTGGACCGAAATTAGGACGAGAGGTGAACTAGATAAATCCCTAGGAAACCATTTATCACGATAAGTGTTCAGGAAAGAAAGATAAGGAGGCTTTGATAGTGGGCAAGGAAACCACTTAATTGTAAGCCAAAATTAATACATCTAAATAACACTCGAAATGTAAACTAATGTTAATAAATATTTACAGTTTGAGCGTCGCCAACGAAATACGTTGGCTGCTACAAAAAATTGGATTCCATCCGGAACAACTTTCATAAATTAGTATACACAGGGTGCGGCAGAAAATAATGCGAAAATTTGTTCTATTTCTTTCAAATCCCATTTTGAAGTAATTCAAGCAATAATATCAACATTTTCGAGTGCAATTATCTTTATAAAGTCCCTTCAAACAAATTTATTCAAAGTGTAATTCGATATAATAGTATATTATTCGACGACTTATGGTTGAGCTGTACAGAGGTAAATAGCTGCATCTTATTCCCAAGTAGCACAACTTGTTTCAATAGAGCAAAAAAATCTCTCTTGAAACAAATTAGGGATAGTTTTGTTTGGCTATGTACCTCAAATTTACACCCAACAGCAACGCAAAAAGCGCAAGGGTGGAGTCTATTTGCAACTTGACATTGTTTACACAGCGTTGCAATAGCATTTTTTACAACATTCAAATATTGTACATCCCGTTGCAACAAAGTGAGATGATACCGATATTAAAATTAATGCGAGGATAACTTTTTCTTTAAATGGATATAGTTATCAACCAAATATTAGTGATCAAAATATAGAGAAGCAAAATGATCTGAAAATCGTGATGGAATAGGTTTTTTTAAACGCTTCCAAATTTATGGATAAATATTCTGTTCTACTACGCAAAATATAAACGCCTTTCAATAAATCCTCGAGAATCGAGCATTGCTTCAGATTTTGAGAACGGAAAATTTGTGTAAAATTATGTTTGCATTTGGGAGAATCAGATATTTGATTCATTTGAAGAATGCTAAATCGTTACAGGTTGTAAGGCTGAGATTGGAGAAATGAGTGAAATTTTAAAACCTCATTTTGTATTGCCAAATTTTGGTATATGGCATCTACGGACAAACCAAATACACTTCCGGGTCAAATAATTTTTGAAATTATTCTTAACACGTTAAGTTTAACTAACTTTTAAAAGTTTCACCATTTAAGTTGGTCATATAATCCAATTTTGATAATGTTTATGAAAGTTTTATTGGTTATTTAAGCATTTTATTTGAATCTATATTCGCTTAACTCAACACAAAAATTTCATGCAACAAATTTTATGCCATTTGATCGTCAATAACCTAAAATTTCCTAAATTGGTTGTGAGGGGTAACTAAACTATTTATTACACTTTGCATTGTATCACAGAAATGCGGTAATTTATACTAAAATCTGTATCCACATTAATCCGGACACCTTCAAATCATTGTAACTTTTGAAATATTGCACGTAGGAATGAAAAATTTCACTGTGGTATAGCTGAGAGTCTATGACAAAAAGACTTTGATTGATGTTTACATTTCATGTATAGTATTCAAGATGGCGTTGAAAGAAAAAATAGTGCGCGAGCGAATTTTGTACAGGCGTACGGCAAATCCTGACTTGTCAATACGGGACCTTGCAAAAACATTGGATTTGCCTAAATCCACTGTTCACGATGTGCTCAAATGATTTTCGGAACGTTTGACGGTGGAGAGGAAAACGAGAAGTGACAAAAACATTGGACGCGCTGATCCTGTCATGGACCGAAAGTGTATGTACACTTAAGATAAAGTACCATCTTAATATAAGTGGTGATTCCTAGCTGTAGTGAAACAGTTGTTGGAACAACGATTAAATAAGACTACCTGATCTTCTTTTTATCACAAGAAAGTAACCTTAATTTCCTAAATTTACCATTTTTAAGCTGCCACACCTGAAGCTGTAAAAAACGGTTTTTTAATACGGTGTTTTAAATTATAAATATTAAACAACTTTGAAACAACTTTACTATGCTTGTGTGCGCATATGATCAATGAATTATTCCATATTCAAAACATTAAGATTCAGATATTGTTGCTTGGGTTTTGAATTAAATAATCCATTTGAAAAATATAAAATCAAGTACTGATACATTGATTGTTTTACCAATACCAAAATGTTACTATGTGATGAATATTTGGTTATTGTTGGGAACAGAGCAAAAATTATGTCCTTATAATTAGGTCAACGGGTTTCTTGTGAAATTATTGATTTTATGTCTATGTAAACAATTGACAGAATTAATTCAAAAACATAACAAAAACAGTTCACTACGCACTACTAGTAATCTCACAACTGATTATTTTATTTGCGAAGATAATTTATTTCAGCTTTACAATTTCATTATTATTAATCAGTAAGGATAGCCGAAAATGAAAATATTATGCTAGTTTAAAAGTTAAAAAGAAATAGCCACCACCATAAAAATCATAGCTTATAGAGTTTGCATAATGAACATTTACAGCCATTTTCTTTGTTAGGCCTATACAATAACAACAAACTCTAAAAATCAACCTCTATCTAGTCTGATTAGATTATGTATTGATTCATTTTTCATTCATATCAAAACATATGTGGTCGGTAGTGTGCACTTCATATGGATATATTTCAATCCTCATAACTGTTGCGGTAATGTGCAACTGAACGTTGCGAAAACGTAACATTATTTATTGACTTTATGTTTCGTTCTCATTACGTTGCGAACGTGGCTCAAAAAACGTATTTTGAAAACCTGAAGTATCAAAACGCATCATTGGAACAAGAGTGTACCTTATGTGTTATGTTGCTCTGGAGGTCAAAATTACTTCATAATAAACATCACATACACTGGAAAATACTAAGTATGCAACGTTTTAATAAAATTTACTTAGCTGCAAGTTTACAAAGACAAACAGGTCTCGACTAACTCCAATGTTTGTTTTGAATGGTCTTAGCAAACCATTTGAGCAACATCAATGAAATATCTAGTATCTCGTATACGTGAAATGAACTCGGCCGTAACAGAATATGCGTTTTGCTACTGCAGAATTACTTAAATGAAACATGAACACTAAGTGATATATATGAAAGATGTTTCGTGTGTTACTTGGGTTATTTATTGTATATCACTGTTATTTTCACAACGAAAAATAAGTATACAGACATTTAATCTGCTTCAAGGTTACAGGGAGGGTATTTCCAGGTAGTGTATATGTGTTGTAGCTGAGTATCAAAAAGTTTTTTTCTTTTAACCACTCACACTTGTGAGTGGTCCCAACAGTATCTTTGCTGTTTATTTATGGGTCGTTAAATTGTATATTTCAACGTATTCTTGTATTTTATTGAAATCAACCAACCCAGTTAGTTTAAATCAGTTCTCAAACTCGATTTTTCAACATTTTTCTCCATATTGCTGAAATTAGCCACTCACACTTGTGAATGGCACCAACAGCATCCTTACTGTTGGTTTAAATCAGTCCTCAAGCTCGATGTTTTAAAGTATTCTTGTATTCTATTGAAATAAACCACTCGCACAACAGCATCCTTACTGTTCGTTTCAATCAGTGAAAAAATTAATTTAACTTTAATGTACATCTCTGTACAGAGAATAAATATGGAACATAGTTAAATATCATATTTGCAGCTGACGTTAATAGAATTCGGCACGTCGTTTTCAAAACGGATCCCGCTACAAACCCAACAATTTTATTCAACATCCCAGTGATTTCTCGTTGAAGTTCGGGGTGTTCACGGCTTGCAATAAAGCGAATATCACGTCAACATATTCCTACCCATTTCCTACTTGACCTGCATTCGTACGAGGCCGGCGCCGGTCTTGTCTTAGATTGGGATCAACCGTTATCAACAGTTATTACACATTGAGGATGTATGCTAGTCCCAAGCATCATCTTTAGGTTCTCTGTGTAATACCAGCTGATTTGACAATAACGGAGTAACAACCTCCGGCGGTCAAATTTTTGGACATAGCAATTTCAAAAATCCGTATTTCTGTGAAAAATTTAGGTAGCATATTACAAACTTCTCCAAGCTTATAAAAGTACAGAAAATAATGTGGACAAAATTTGAACTCTTTTTATTTAGTGGTTTGGACTGCAGCTGGCGTCAAAGTTGACGCACCAACATGAGCATTTCCCTTTTTCACCCGATACTGACCTTGCTGAAATATCGGTGCAAAAAACAAGCCGAGGTGAATTCATCTTATTAATACACATGATTTGTTACGCGTGAAATATCCCAAATAACTAGTGTAACCCACAAAGAACTTTGCAAATATGGCATTCAGTATGAATTGGTTTGTGAAAACTACGTATACAGTGTTATACAGTATTATTAAAAAAATTCACCTCGGCTTTTTTTTTTGCACCGATGTTTCAGCAAGGTCAGTATCGGATGAAAAAGGGAAATGCTCATGTTGGTGCGTCAACTTTGACGCCAGCTGTAGTCCAAACCACTAGATGAAAACAGTTCAAATTTTGTCCACATTGTTTTCTGTACTTTTATAAGCTATGGAGAAATTTGTAATATGCTACCTAAATTTTTCACAGAAATATGGATTTTTGAAATTGCTATGTCCAAAAATGACTTTTTTCACATATGTTATGGTAACTTCAAATTTATAAATTCTATCAACATGAAATTTTGACCACATAAGGTCTATACATTTTGTATAATGTTGTGAAATTTTCAGCTAAGAATATGGATAATTGACAAAGTTACAGGAGGTTGAACATGGAATTTTTTGCTAACAAAATTTTGCTCGGCTTTTTTTTTGCTACTGAGTGTATGATTCTGTCGAGACCTTTCTCAATTTTTTTTTTCACCGGTAGCAATCTTAAAGTTCCTGGAACATAATTATTTCGACATAATGAAAAGCACATTTAAAAAACAACGTTTCTGTTCCGAGTATTCCTTGTGCTAATATTTAAATTGAAACCGCAAATATGACAAATGTACTGGAGCGCAAAATGGATCCCGTGAAAGTGACAACCGGTTCTGAAACTCACAAAACGCCATCACCGTCGCTTGCCAAACGAGATTCATAATCATGCACAGATTGAGATGGAAATTGAATTCCGGAAGGAAGCACCAGCGCCCATGTTCTGGGACCGAGAAGGCTGAACCAACCATGCTAGATATGTACACACAGCCACAAACGCAGCTCGACGATTTTACGGCCGGGAGTTTCCAGTCGTCGTCGGTTGGATGATGTGTGAATAGCGGCTGCAAATGAGTCTGTCATGATGGCTGATGATTGTGCTCGCGAGATACAGCTATCAGATGTGTATTCAAAAAATGCAGAGGTGGATGCACCCATCCCATCTCCGATCGAGAGCAAATCAACACACTCGTTCAATGTTCCAATGACGGATTGAAAACGAGTGATTAAATGTGATGAGAATGGATGTTTTGCACTCATCCAATCTTAACTTTCCATGTGGCTCCTGTGCTGGGCTGGGCACCCATTCCTTTCCACGAACAACACATCTATCTACCGAGGTCTGCCCGAACATAACGGGAAAGTTTTAATTAATGCCTCTCGGTGAATGGATTTCGAGCACCAGTCCAGGCAGTGAATGAATAAAGTTGATTTTCAGAGCGTATAGTTGTGATGGTGAAACTATTTTTTTATAACATGTGGACTTAAGCTGATGATGTTGGAGCAAGCTTGGTTTCATAAGCTTGCCTTTAAAATTTTGCAATTGTTGTTTTTTGGTTTTCATTATGCAACAAAACATTAATGAACTCTCAATAATGTTTTTTTTTGCGATGCAAATATGACAACAGTAATCAAGATTTCTCGCAAAAAAAATAATACAAAACGTTCTATCTTGATTGATCGATTATCTTAATCGACTTTTTTTTCGGGGCAACCGCAACATTTTCGACAGAATTGATTGAACTACGTACACACTAACAATGTTTCAGTAGACCTAAGCCTAACCAAACATGGGTTAAGTTTACTATTGTAATTAATAGGTAGCTTCCAGTCAGCACAACATTGAAAATATTGCAACGAACCTTCATAACATTAGATAAGTTACCTGCTTTTTGATGTTGCACCAATGGATATGAATATTCATTGGGATCGATACCGAAATGGTTCTAATCGACCTTAATGACTAATCCAAATAAAAATGGCAACCCATTGTTCAAATTAATTGGAACCGAAGCAATCTATCTCAGTACCACATTTGCAAGCCCCATACCCATACAACAAGCATAAAACATGCTTCCTTTCCATGTTCCTCACAACAGAAGCGTAAGACAATTTATTCACCACTTTATTTGGCCCGTTTGTCGAGGCTAACTTTCTCCCGCACATACGAGAGAACCGAAGAAGATTCACCACGATTGGCTGCAATAACAAACGTTCTGCAAATGAAGCAAAATTTCTTCACCCGAACTAATCTCCATGGCCAATTAACGTTGATTAAATTAATTTATTTTCCCGAGCCTTTCCTGCCTCCGAGATACTCGAATGTTGAGCCAAGGCTCCGTGGGTGGGCGAATGAGTGAGCGAATATGGCTCTGGAAAAGACCACTACCTTCGCCTTCATTAGGGTGCCCCGAAAAAAAAATCAATGTCGGAAAAATCATGGTGCACAACCCTAAAACGAAAGCATCAGTGTGGGAAATTCCTATGAGCGCACTTACATTTTTTCAGGGTGTGAAATGAAACATGTTATGAATATCTTCCCATGTTTGTTTTATTCATTTTACATTTCATATCCAAATGCACGAACCTTCTTCTTAACATTACTCATAAGGTCCTGTACAACATTTGGACCAACTCTTTTTCCGTGGCAATCCCTTTTTCTTCATATCTTCCCCCGATTTCACTTCCTCGGGATGCTTCCGGAAGTGCCTGCTTCATGATGGCCCAGTACTTTTCAATTGGCCGCACTTCCAGTGCGTTGGCGGAGTTTGAGATGCTTCGGCACGAAATTGACCTCCTTAGCGTTGTACCACTCGACAACCTCTTTTGAGTAATGGCATGAGGCTAAATCCAGCCAGAAAGTCGAAGGACCATCGTGTGACCTCCAGAAAAGGAAGTAGACGATTTTGGAAGCATTCCTTTAGGTACACCTGCCCATTGACCGTTCCAGTTGTCACGAATGGGGTGCTCCGCTGTCCACACGAGCAAACTGCTGGCCAAATCATAAATTTTTTGGCAAACTTTGGCATCTTCTGCTTTCTAACGTCCTCAGGGCCTCCGAATTTATGATGAGCTGTGAAAAACTGGAGCCCCGGAAGTTGCCGGAAGTCTGCTTTTTCATAAGTCTCATCATCAATAACAAGGCAATGTGGTTTCGTCAACATCTGGGTGTAGATCTTCCATGCATCTGTTTTACCTACCTTATTGCGCCTTTTGGACTTTGTACGGGTGTAGTCCTTCACTTTTTTTACGCATCTTGCCCGAAAGTTTTGGTTAGATTAATTTTCGACGCCACATCTCGAACTGAACTGTTGGGATTCCTCTTGAAAGCTTGAACTACCCGCTTGTCATCCTTAACACTATACGGAGATCCATTTTTGTCACTTTTTCTTGCCGATCGATGGTCAACCGTTCGTGGTACCGATTTAAAACACGAGACACTCTAGAATGTACCATACCCAGCTTCCTGCTGATGGCACGATGAGAAAGATCCGGATTTTCAAGGTACGTACGTAAATTTTTTTTGGCGCCGCTGCTGTTATTCTGACTCCAGCCTCACAACGATTGCACATCTGCTAGTGAAACTAACACAGCATAAGCATTGAACCAATTCCACCCAAAATTTCAATAGAAAATACCCAACTCGTAGAAAGTTACAGCTATTTAAAAATTAATTTCGTACAACCATTATATGATCCAATTTAAGGCTAAAGGTGTACCACATCAAATTGCATCACGAAAAAAAAAACGTTGTAGGAAAAACCTTATACACCGATCCTTTCCAAATTTTCAGACAATGAAACATAACCTCATACGAAAGCTTCTGGAATGTTTATTTTATTCAACATTAATACCATAACCGTACGCTTACATATAACCATTAACTCCACTCATTCTGTCCCAGGTTCTGTACTACATCTGGCTGCAGCTTCTTCTGTATGGGAACTCACTTTTCCTCCGAATCTTCCTCAGATTTGACCTCTTTGGGATGCTTCCAAGCCTGCTTCATAATAGCCCAGTATTTTTCGATGGCCCTTAATTCCCGTGAGGTTGGGAGTTTATGTCCTCGGGTACGGAAGTGACCCTGTTGGCTTCGTGCCATTCCAGGACAACATTACAATAGTGGCACAGAAGCTAGATCCGGTCAAAAGATCGTAAGGCCCTCGTGTTGCTTCAAAAGAGAAAGCAGGTGCGTCTGTAGACACTCCTTGAAGTAGATCTCCCCGTTTACAGTCCCGGTAGTCACGAGATGGCGCACTCCGAATGCCAAATGAGCAAATTGCTTGTTAAATCATGTTTTTCTTGGCAAAACTTCGAAGTTTCTGCTTCCTTACTTCACTCCGGAACATCAAACTTGTGATGGGCGGTGAAGAGACGAGTATCCCCGAAGAGATGCCGGAAGTCCTGCTTGACGTAGGGTCTCAACATCAATGAAGAGCAGCAATGACGCTTTGTCAGCATCTGGGTGTACAGTTTCGGGCCCGTGACTTTTCCACCGTATTTTGCACAATTCCGAATTGTTTTGTTCATCGTTCCCGATGAAAAGAGTTGAGCATTGTTCAGGTGCTCGCGCAAAATCAATTCCGCGCCGTTTGTAACGAGTGACGGTATTATTTCCCAATTTCCAATAGGCTCTATCAAAGATCCGTCAGTGAAGAACGATTTAGTGAAATCAACTTGGCCAAACTTTGCAGCAAATACTACGATGATGCTCTGGGATTCCATGAAACTCCTGCTCCATGGATAAATCAAAATGAACCGAATTGTCGAAATCGGAAAAGCAAACACGATTGGAAATTATCGGCGATGGGCTGACATCCTGTGTTATGTAAAAATGAAACAAAGCCATGAAGCGAGTTTGAGGGTTCAACTCTAGAAGCTTCTCAATGTTTTCGATCACCTGGGGGTTCATTTTGATTTATCCATGGAGCAGGAGTTTCATGGAATCCCCAGAGCATCATCGTAGTATTTGCTGCAAAGTTTGGCCAAGTTGATTTCACTAAATCGTTCTTCACTGACGGATCTTTGATAGAGTTTATTGGAAATTGGAAAAAAAATACCGTCACTCGTTAAGCAACGGCGTGAATTGATTTTGCGCGAGCACCTGAACAATGCTCAACTCTTTCATCGGGAACAAGAACAAAACAATTCGGAATTGTGCAAAATACGGTGGAAAAGTCACGGGCCCGGAAACTGTACACCCAGATGCTGACAAAGCGTCATTGCCTCTTCATTGATGTTGAGACTTACGTCAAGCAGGACTTCCGGCATCTTTCGGGGATACTGTTCTTCACCGCCCATCACAAGTTTGATGTTCCGGAGGAAGTAAGGAAGCAGAAACTTTCGAAGTTTGCCAAGAAAAACATGATTTAACAAGCAATTTGCTCATTTGGCATTCGGAGTGCGCCATTCGTGACTACCGGGACTGTAAACGGGGAGATCTACTTCAAGGAGTGTCTACAGACGCACCTGCTTTCTCTTTTGAAGCAACACGAGGGCCTTACGATCTTTTGACCGGATCTAGCTTCGTGCCACTATTGTAATGTTGTCCTGGAATGGCACGAAGCCAACAGGGTCACTTCCGTACCCGAGGACATAAACTCCCAACTCACGGGAATTAAGGGCCATCGAAAAATACTGGGCTATTATGAAGCAGGCTTGGAAGCATCCCAAAGAGGTCAAATCTGAGGAAGATTCGGAGGAAAAGTGAGTTCCCATACAGAAGAAGCTGCAGCCAGATGTAGTACAGAACCTGGGACAGAATGAGTGGAGTTAATGGTTATATGTAAGCGTACGGTTATGGTATTAATGTTGAATAAAATAAACATTCCAGAAGCTTTCGTATGGGTTATGTTTCATTGTCTGAAAATTTGGAAAGGATCGGTGTATAAGGTTTTTCCTACAACGTTTTTTTTTTTTCGTGATGCAATTTGATGTGGTACACCCTTTAGCCTTAAATTGGATCATATAATGGTTGTACGAAATTAATTTTTAAATAGCTGTAACTTTCTACGAGTTGGGTATTTTCTATTGAAATTTTGGGTGGAATTGGTTCAATGCTTATGCTGTGTTAGTTTCACTAGCAGATGTGCAATCGTTGTGAGGCTGGAGTCAGAATAACAGCAGCGGCGCCAAAAAAATTTACGTACGTACCTTGAAAATCCGGATCTTTCTATCGTGCCATCAGCAGGAAGCTGGGTATGGTACATTCTAGAGTGTCTCGTGTTTTAAATCGGTACCACGAACGGTTGACCATCGATCGGCAAGAAAAAGTGACAAAAATGGATCTCCGTATAGTGTTAAGGATGACAAGCGGGTAGTTCAAGCTTTCAAGAGGAATCCCAACAGTTCAGTTCGAGATGTGGCGTCGAAAATTAATCTAACCAAAACTTTCGGGCAAGATGCGTAAAAAACGTGAAGGACTACACACGTACAAAGTCCAAAAGGCGCAATAAGGTAGGTAAAACAGATGCATGGAAGATCTACACCCAGATGTTGACGAAACCACATTGCCTTGTTATTGATGATGAGACTTATGAAAAGCAGACTTCCGGCAACTTCCGGGGCTCCAGTTTTTCACAGCTCATCATAAATTCGAGGCCCTGAGGACGTTAGAAAGCAGAAGATGCCAAAGTTTGCCAAAAAATTTATGATTTGGCCAGCAGTTTGCTCGTGTGGACAGCGGAGCACCCCATTCGTGACAACTGGAACGGTCAATGGGCAGGTGTACCTAAAGGAATGCTTCCAAAATCGTCTACTTCCTTTTCTGAGGTCACACGATGGTCCTTCGACTTTCTGGCTGGATTTAGCCTCATGCCATTACTCAAAAGAGGTTGTCGAGTGGTACAACGCTAAGGAGGTCAATTTCGTGCCGAAGCATCTCAAACTCCGCCAACGCACTGGAAGTGCGGCCAATTGAAAAGTACTGGGCCATCATGAAGCAGGCACTTCGGAAGCATCCTGAGGAAGTGAAATCGGGGAAGATATGAAGAAAAAAGGGATTGCCACGGAAAAAGAGTTGGTCCAAATGTTGTACAGGACCTTATGAGTAATGGTTAAGAAGAAGGTTCGTGCATTTGGATATGAAATGTAAAATGAATAAAACAAACATGGGAAGATATTCATAACTATGTTTCATTTCACACCCTGAAAAATGTAAGTGCGCTCATAGGAATTTCCCCACACTGATGCTTTCGTTTTAGGGTTGTGCACCATGATTTTTCCGACATTGATTTTTTTTCGGGGCACCCTAATGAAGGCGAAGGTAGTGGTCTTTTCCAGAGCCATATTCGCTCACTCATTCGCTCACCCACGGAGCCTTGGCTCAACATTCGAGTATCCCGGAGGCAGGAAAGGCTCGGGAAAATAAATTAATTTAATCAACGTTAATTGGCCAGGAGATTAGTTCGGGTGAAGAAATTTTGCTTCATTTGCAGAACGTTTGTTATTGCAGCCAATCGTGGTGAATCTTCTTCGGTTCTCTCGTATGTGCGGGAGAAAGTTAGCCTCGACAAACGGGCCAAATAAAGTGGTGAATAAATTGTCTTACGCTTCTGTTGTGAGGAACATGGAAAGGAAGCATGTTTTATGCTTGTTGTATGGGTATGGGGCTTGACAAATGTGGTACTGAGATAGATTGCTTCGGTTCCAATTAATTTGAACAATGGGTTGCCATTTTTATTTGGATTAGTCATTAAGGTCGATTAGAACCATTTTCGGTATCGATCCCAATGAATATTCATATCCATTGGTGCAACATCAAAAGCAGGTAACTTATCTAATGTTATGAAGGTTCGTTGCAATATTTTCAATGTTGTGCTGACTGGAAGCTACCTATTAATTACAATAGTAAACTTAACCCATGTTTGGTTAGGCTTAGGTCTACTGAAACATTGTTAGTGTGTACGTAGTTCAATCAATTCTGTCGAAAATGTTGCGGTTGCCCCGAAAAAAAGTCGATTAAGATAATCGATCAATCAAGATAGAACGTTTTGTATTATTTTTTTGCGAGAAATCTTGATTACTGTTGTCATATTTGCATCGCAAAAAAACATTATTGAGAGTTCATTAATGTTTTGTTGCATAATGAAAACCAAAAACAACAATTGCAAATTTTAAAGGCAAGCTTATGAAACCAAGCTTGCTCCAACATCATCAGCTTAAGTCCACATGTTATAAAAAAATAGTTTCACCATCACAACTATACGCTCTGAAAATCAACTTTATTCATTCACTGCCTGGACTGGTGCTCGAAATCCATTCACCGAGAGGCATTAATTAAAACTTTCCCGTTATGTTCGGGCAGACCTCGGTAGATAGATGTGTTGTTCGTGGAAAGGAATGGGTGCCCAGCCCAGCACAGGAGCCACATGGAAAGTTAAGATTGGATGAGTGCAAAACATCCATTCTCATCACATTTAATCACTCGTTTTCAATCCGTCATTGGAACATTGAACGAGTGTGTTGATTTGCCTCGATCGGAGATGGGATGGTGCATCCACCTCTGCATTTTTTGAATACACATCTGATAGCTGTATCTCGCGAGCACAATCATCAGCCATCATGACAGACTCATTTGCAGCCGCTATTCACACATCATCCAACCGACGACGACTGGAAACTCCCGGCCGTAAAATCGTCGAGCTGCGTTTGTGGCTGTGTGTACATATCTAGCATGGTTGGTTCAGCCTTCTCGGTCCCAGAACATGGGCGCTGGTGCTTCCTTCCGGAATTCAATTTCCATCTCAATCTGTGCACGATTATGAATCTCGTTTGGCAAGCGACGGTGATGGCGTTTTGTGAGTTTCAGAACCGGTTGTCACTTTCACGGGATCCATTTTGCGCTCCAGTACATTTGTCATATTTGCGGTTTCAATTTAAATATTAGCACAAGGAATACTCGGAACAGAAACGTTGTTTTTTAAATGTGCTTTTCTATTATGTCGAAATAATTATGTTCCAGGAACTTTAAGATTGCTACCGGTGAAAAAATTGAGAAAGGTCTCGACAGAATCATACACTCAGTAGCAAAAAAAGCCGAGCAAAATTTTGTTAGCAAAAAATTCCATGTTCAACCTCCTGTAACTTTGTCAATTATCCATATTCTTAGCTGAAAATTTCACAACATTATACAAAATGTATAGACCTTATGTGGTCAAAATTTCATGTTGATAGAATTTATAGATTTGAAGTTACCATAACATATGTGAAAAAAGTCATTTTTGGACATAGCAATTTCAAAAATCCGTATTTCTGTGAAAAATTTAGGTAGCATATTACAAATTTCTCCATAGCTTATAAAAGTACAGAAAATAATGTGGACAAAATTTGAACTGTTTTCATCAAGTGGTTTGGACTACAGCTGGCGTCAAAGTTGACGCACCAACATGAGCATTTCCCTTTTCATCCGATACTGACCTTGCTGAAACATCGGTGCAAAAAAAGCCGAGGTGAATTTTTTAATAATACTGTATAACACTGTATACGTAGTTTTCACAAACCAATTCATACTGAATGCCATATTTGCAAAGTTCTTTGTGGGTTACACTAGTTATTTGGGATATTTCACGCGTAACAAATCATGTGTATTAATAAGATGAATTCACCTCGGCTTTTTTTTGCACCGATATTTCAGCAAGGTCAGTATCGGGTGAAAAAGGGAAATGCTCATGTTGGTGCGTCAACTTTGACGCCAGCTGTAGTCCAAACCACTAGATAGAAATGAGTTCAAATTTTGTCCACATTATTTTCTGTACTTTTATAAGCTATGGAGAAGTTTGTAATATGCTACCTAAATTTTTCACAGAAATACGGATTTTTGAAATTGCTATGTCCAAAATTTGACTGCCGGAGGTTGTTACTCCGTTATTGTCAGTATCAGCTGGTATTACACAGAGAACCTAAAGATGATGCCTAGGACTAGCATACATCCTCAATGTGTAATAACTGTTGATAACGGTTGATCCCAATCTAAGACAAGACCGGCGCCGGCCTTCGTACGAATGCAGGTCAAGTAGGAAATGGGTAGGAATATGTTGACGTGATATTCGCTTTATTGCAAGCCGTGAACACTCCCGAACTTCAACGAGAAATCACTGGGATGTTGAATAAAATTGTTGGGTTTGTAGTGGATCCGTTTTGAAAACGACGTGCCGAATTCTATTAACGTCAGCTGCAAATATGATATTTAACTATGTTCCATATTTATTCTCTGTACAGAGATGTACACTAAAGTTAAATTAATTTTTTCACTGATTGAAACGAACAGTAAGGATGCTGTTGTGCGAGTGGTTTATTTCAATAGAATACAAGAATACTTTAAAACATCGAGCTTGAGGACCGATTTAAACCAACAGTAAGGATGTTGTTGGTGCCATTCATAAGTGTGAGTGGCTAATTTCAGCAATATGGAGAAAAATGTTGAAAAATCGAGTTTGAGAACTGATTTAAACTAACTGGGTTGGTTGATTTCAATAAAATACAAGAATACGTTGAAATATACAATTTAACGACCCATAAATAAACAGCAAAGATACTGTTGGGACCACTCACAAGTGTGAGTGGTTAAAAGAAAAAACTTTTTGATACTCAGCTACAACACATATACACTACCTGGAAATACCTCCTGTAACCTTGAAGCAGATTAAATGTCTGTATACTTATTTTTCGTTGTAGAAAATAACAGTGATATACAATAAATAACCTAAGTAACACACGAAACATCTTTCATATTTATCACTTAGTGTTCATGTTTCATTTAAGTAATTCTGCAGTAGCAAAACGCATATTCTGTTACGGCCGAGTTCATTTCACGTATACGAGATACTAGATATTTCATTGATGTTGCTCAAATGGTTTGCTAAGACCATTCAAAACAAACATTGGAGTTAGTCGAGACCTGTTTGTCTTTGTAAACTTGCAGCTAAGTAAATTTTATTAAAACGTTGCATACTTAGTATTTTCCAGTGTATGTGATGTTTATTATGAAGTAATTTTCACCTCCAGAGCAACATAACACATAAGGTTACACTCTTGTTCCAATGATGCGTTTTGATACTTCAGGTTTTCAAAATACGTTTTTGAGCCACGTTCGCAACGTAATGAGAACGAAACATAAAGTCAATAAATAATGTTACGTTTTCGCAACGTTCAGTTGCACATTACCGCAACAGTTATGAGGATTGAAATATATCCATATGAAGTGCACACTACCGACCACATATGTTTTGATATGAATGAAAAATGAATCAATACATAATCTAATCGAGACTAGATAGAGGTTGATTTTTAGAGTTTGTTGTTATTGTATAGGCCTAACAAAGAAAATGGCTGTAAATGTTCATTATGCAAACTCTATAAGCTATGATTTTTATGGTAGTGGCTATTTCTTTTTAACTTTCTAAACATAGCATAATATTTTCATTTTCAGCTATCCTTACTGATTAATATTAATGAAATTGCTACCTTCGTAAAGCTGAAATAAATTATCTTCGCAAATAAAATAATCAGTTGTGAGATTACTAGTTGTGCGTAGTGAACTGTTTTTGTTATGTTTTTGAATTAATTCTGTCAATTGTTTACATAGACATTAAATCAATAATTTCACAAGAAACCCGTTGACCTAATTATAAGGACATAATTTTTGCTCTGTTCCCAACTAATAACCAAATATTCATCACATAGTAACATTTTGGTATTGGTAAAACAATCAATGTATCAGTACTTGATTTTATATTTTTCAAATGGATTATTTAATTCAAAACCCAAGCAACAATATCTGAATCTTAATGTTTTGAATATGGAATAATTCATTGATCATATGCGCACACAAGCTATTAGTAAAGTTGTTTCCAAAGTTGTTTAATATTTATAATTTAAAACACCGTATTAAAAAACCGTTTTTTACAGCTTCAGGTGTGGCAGCTTAAAAATGGTAAATTTAGGAAATTAAGGTTACTTTCTTGTGATAAAAAGAAGATCAGGTAGTCTTATTTAATCGTTGTTCCAACAACTGTTTCACTACAGCTAGGAATCACCACTTATATTAAGATGGTACTTTATCTTAGTGTACATACACTTTCGGTCCATGACAGGATCAGCGCGTCCAATGTTTTTGTCACTTCTCGTTTTCCTCTCCACCGTCAAACGTTCCGAAAATCATTTGAGCACATCGTGAACAGTGGATTTAGGCAAATCCAATGTTTTTGGCAAGGTCCCGTATTGACAAGTCAGGATTTGCCGTACGCCTGTACAAAATTCGCTCGCGCACTATTTTTTCTTTCAACGCCATCTTGAATACTATACATGAAATGTAAACATCAATCAAAGTCTTTTTGTCATAGATTCTCAGCTATACCACAGTGAAATTTTTCATTCCTACGTGCAATATTTCAAAAGTTACAATGATTTGAAGGTGTCCGGATTAATGTGGATACAGATTTTAGTATAAATTACCGCATTTCTGTGATACAATGCAAAGTGTAATAAATAGTTTAGTAACCCCTCACAACCAATTTAGGAAATTTTAGGTTATTGACGATCAAATGGCATAAAATTTGTTGCATGAAATTTTGTGTTGAGTTAAGCGAATATAGATTCAAATAAAATGCTTAAATAACCAATAAAACTTTCATAAACATTATCAAAATTGGATTATATGACCAACTTAAATGGTGAAACCTTTTAAAAGTTAGTTAAACTTAACGTGTTAAGAATAATTTCAAAAATTATTTGAACCGGAAGTGTATTTGGTTTGTCCGTAGATGCCATATACCAAAATTTGGCAATACAAAATGAGGTTTTAAAATTTCACTCATTTCTCCAATCTCAGCCTTACAACCTGTAACGATTTAGCATTCTTCAAATGAATCAAATATCTGATTCTCCCAAATGCAAACATAATTTTACACAAATTTTCCGTTCTCAAAATCTGAAGCAAATGCTCGATTCTCGAGGATTTATTGAAAGGCGTTTATATTTTGCGTAGTAGAACAGAATATTTATCCATAAATTTGGAAGCGTTTAAAAAAACCTATTCCATCACGATTTTCAGATCATTTTGCTTCTCTATATTTTGATCACTTTAATATTTGGTTGATAACTATATCCATTTAAAGAAAAAGTTATCCTCGCATTAATTTTAATATCGGTATCATCTCACTTTGTTGCAACGGGATGTACAATATTTGAATGTTGTAAAAAATGCTATTGCAACGCTGTGTAAACAATGTCAAGTTGCAAATAGACTCCACCCTTGCGCTTTTTGCGTTGCTGTTGGGTGTAAATTTGAGGTACATAGCCAAACAAAACTATCCCTAATTTGTTTCAAGAGAGATTTTTTGCTCTATTGAAACAAGTTAGTGCTACTTGGGAATAAGATGCAGCTATTTACCTCTGTACAGCTCAACCATAAGTCGTCGAATAATATACTATTATATCGAATTACACTTTGAATAAATTTGTTTGAAGGGACTTTATAAAGATAATTGCACTCGAAAATGTTGATATTATTGCTTGAATTACTTCAAAATGGGATCTGAAAGAAATAGAACAAATTTTCGCATTATTTTCTGCCGCACTCTGTGTATACTAATTTATGAAAGTTGTTCCGGATGGAATCCAAATTTTTGTAGCAGCCAACGTATTTCGTTGGCGACGCTCAAACTGTAAATATTTATTAACATTAGTTTACATTTCGAGTGTTATTTAGATGTATTAATTTTAGCTTACAATTAAGTGGTTTCCTTGCCCACTATCAAAGCCTCCCTTATCTTTCTTTCCTGAACACTTATCGTGATAAATGGTTTCCTAGGGATTTATCTAGTTCACCTCTCGTCCTAATTTCGGTCCAACTACCCTAACTTTGGGTGTTTTATTTGTTGCTCGATGAATTTGCCGGCAAATCTAGGTGCGACTAGATCGTGAGTTCTGGAAGTCTTTTCCGTTCACCGATCCTGCAGATAAGAAGACTCTGGCGATAAGATTTCGAACGTTTTTGTTCCTTTTAATCGATCGTAAAACCAAATAAAAAATGTATAAACCAAACGCGCAGCAAAACCGATTTGTTTTCAATAATTCGAAAAGCGATGGCGAATTATGTTTATGTTTATTCTATTCTCTATCACTACTACTAAATCTATCATTTGTTTACTTTTGTTCTCCCACTCTTTCTCTTCTCTACTGCAACAACGGCACTCAAAGTCACCGCTATGCAGTGTTGCCAGATAACTTGTGCGGTGTTGCAACAAAGGTCATGATATGATGGAAATCATAGGGTGTTCTGAAGAACCACTAAACATTGTACATATAATAATGAAATGCAGCTCTCTGTCTCTTCAGCCGCGGTGCTCGATGATTGAAACTCTGAAATGGCGAAAATTTCAACAGTGATATGATGAAAGACCATTTTGCTAGGCAAAGAAAATTTAAAACAAAACAACAATGCGAAAGGATTTTCTATATGAATATGATCTCTGACCAAAAACGAAAACATAATAAACTCCAAAATCGGATTCTCCAACTACTCTTGTTTCCCGCAGGATACATTAATGATTACTGATATCTGCAGAAATAGGATATGTAGAACCATAAACAATGTTAGTTTTTGAAATATTTTTTGGATGTTGAAAACAATTTTTTTTATAGAATTTGTCGTTTATGACCCTTTCTCATAAGTCGTCAACAACCTTCCTATACTCTCAAATACATAACGTGAGTAAGGTAGGCTAAAACTTACAACGATGCAAATGCGGGAGTTGATAATAGCAAATAAAATATTATGAGGGATGTCATAATATTATATTTGTAATCTCTGCTGATCCTCCTGTAACTGTAGATGGACTTGCACTGTGATAGTCACGAGAGAAGGAAACAATTCAAAATAACTATACAAAACTTGGGAATTCCATGAATGATCTGGAACCATATACCATATAAAGAACACTTCCTTTTTTCGTGATAGAGTAAGATTTTCAACATGCTGCCTTACCGGGGTCGTGCTGCCTCCTACGCGTTGAGGGGCTGCCACCTATGGTATAGTTGACGCACTTCAGCGTTTCTTACTCAACCGCTGGGTGTCAGGACAGACGCTGTTCGAGCTGCACCTGCATTGATGGACTGACGCTCGGCACGCACCTCCCTCAATCTAGCTGAAGTCAGAAGGATAACAGTTCCCAGTTTTTTAGCTTATTTACTGCTTTTTCTCACTTATTTTCTCTCATCTCATCTCTCATCATGTTTAGCTCTTTTTTGGTTGCTACTTTCATTTACTTTTTCAGCTTCTTCACTTCGGTTTTCTTCACTTATCCTCTTCTCTTAGATCCTTTCATTTTTGTACAAAGTTTTTTGTATTATCTTGATTGGTTTTTGTTATCTTTTTTTATTTTCCGTCGGCTTATTTCCTCACATGGTGACAACCACCGACGCCGTGAATACGACTCCACCAACTCGAACCCTTCCTATCGACTCATGAAAATGAGCCGGGACCATCGGCTTTACTTAACCTTCCGAAAGGACGTGAACCAGAATTGTTCGCCTCTACCGACGTCGACTTGACTCCAGACCCACTTGGGTGCTAGCAGCAGTCACGCTTACCACTACACCACCGACGCCGGTTGTCTTGATTGGATTAAACACTCAAATAATTTCGTGATGCCATCTTCTGAACTATTCAGGGCGTCTTGTAAACTTGTCGTGCTGATGTCGCTCCTTCGTCTTTCTTTTTCGTGTTTTCTGCATTCTAGAAGTATGTGTTTCGCAACCCGTACCGTTCCACAGTATTCGCAAATGGGCGGAGGTTCTTCTGCACGGGGACAGTTTGGGTAAGCCGCTTGTGGGATACGTACATCGATGAGGGTTGTCTTCTAGCTTCGTTACCTAATCGGTCGGCTGCGACATTTTGAATCCAACAGAATAAACATGATGTAGATGGATCACCACGAGGTCCCAAGAGTGGACAGTAATGTTTGCTAGAAATGAAAGATAAGGAAGAGAAAGTGTTGATAGTTCCGTCCGTGTACGGCAGGTTGTGAAAAATTGAATAGAAGCACGCATTCCTCAAAAGAAGAGGGTTTTGCTCCCATGAAGATAACAAAACGGGAGGTGTATAAACAACCGCAAGAACCATTTCAAGCGATTGGTAGTATGTGAGCACAATCAGGCGCGCATTTTTTTGCCTGTTGAGGTTGCGGACCTCGTCCGTGCCTTGACCTTCGTTCAGAGAATACAAACATGACAATTATAGTATGAAGAATCAAACATGTTTGTTTTGCTTCCCGCCTCCAAAGCTTTCAAACAGCTTGCAGAATCAGTGAAGATTACAATTATTTCTTAATGTTTAAAATCACAATACGTATCTTCTA